>NDGN010225151.1:0-13108 GCA_002564285.1 Tympanoctomys barrerae
TTTTTTAGTTTTTTACTCAAAGTATTGCTCTAATTCAGGCTATCTTGATCTCACTATGTCACCTAGGCTGGCCTTGAACTCACGGTGATCCTCCTACCTCAGCCTCTGATCTGCTGTCTGGCGCAAGTTTCGCCCTTGCCCTGAATCCACTCCCTTCTTATTGGCCCACATCCCTGGGTCACACATTCAGTCTATAAATATACTGGCTGTTTTACTTCTTGTATATTGATAATTACTTCTAATTTTACCACTTCTAATGACAAAACCACAGTGTGGATTTACGATCAGCAGACTTTAACTACAAATATTAACTCATTTAAGAAATAAATTCAGCCGTGTGTGGTAGTGCAGGCTTGTAATCCTAATCTGAGCACTTGGGAGCCTTAGGCAGGAGGATGGTTGTACATTTGAGAACAGTCAGGGCTACAAAGTGCACTCCAGGCCCACCTGAGCTGCACAGTGAGCCCCTGTCTCAAAAAGAAAAAAGAAAGAAAGAGAAGGAGGAAGGAAGGGAGGGAGGGGGAAAGAGAGGAAGAAAGAGACACAGAGACAGAGACAGACAGAAACAGAGACAGAGACAGAGACAGAGAGACAGAGAGACAGAGAGACACAGAGAGAGAGAGAGAGAGAGAGAAGAAATAAGCTCAGCCAGGCATAGTAGTGCATGCCTGTATTTGCAACACTCTAGGAGGCTGAGGCAGCAGGATCAACAATTTCAAGCTCAGTTTGGGCAACTTAACAACTTAGGGAGATCTTGTCTCAAAAATACAAAAAACAAGCTGGGGATGTAATGATTAGCAGTATATGATTAAGCTCCACTGTGAATCTAAATACCATATGTGATCATTATATAAGGAGATAAACTTCCACATTGATCACAATATAATGTCAAATTTCTTAAAGTAGCTAGAAAAATAAGAATTACATTTTGCTGTAGATTTTTTCTTCAAATTTTAAGGGCTGGGGGTAGCTCACTGGTAGAAAACGAGATTCACATGACAAGGTCCCAGGTTTAATCCCCAGCACCCCCTCAAACAAAGAAATAGATTTCAAAACTTCCAAAAATGTTACAAGTCAAGCTCATCCTTTTGGGCACACAAATGCCTAAACATGTCTTATGCTGAGGAGGGATCTGCACCATGGGGACCGGTTGCTGGTTGGCTCTCTTCCTTGGCTTATACAGTGAAGGCATCGGATACGGAATGGAGCCAAGCATGCTGGTGGCAACTTGCTGCCTCTCATTTCTACTTCTCATCAGTCACCCTCACTGTCCAATGTTCCCACCTGTCTGTTTCCCTGGTGATGCCTAGGAACCTCTCTCTGGCTGGTCTCCCCTCCACCACAGGTGCTCCTCCTGTCCCTGACACTCCCAGCCCTCCTACTCCTGTTTCTCCTGTCCCACACCTGCATTTCAGAATGCAGTTAACTACCCCTGGAATGTCATCAGTCACAGTAGCCACAGTGATAAAGACAGGAACATCCCACGCTGGTGAAACTGTGTGGGAAAGGCAGCTGTCTATGGGACACAAATTGATGCCACCTTCTGGAAGGCAATAAGCAGCTTCTATAGAACACAAAATGCATAAGCCTTTTGAAAGAATATCTTACTTTTAGAATTCTACCCAGCAAAATGTATCTAAGCAAGCACATAAAGCTAAGGTCAGGCATGGTGGTGCACGCCTGCAATCCCAGCACTCAAGAAGCTGACCCCGGAGGATCACTATGAGTTCAAGGCTAGCCTGGGTTATACAGTGAGTTCAAGGCCAGCCTGGAGCACATTAGTGACACCCTATCTCAAAAACAAGTACACAAAGCTATAGTCCAAAGATGTACAGTGCGCAACTAGCTATACTAGTGAAAAACTGTAAACAACCTAATGGACTTCAGAAGGGCTGTCACGTTTTCTGACCATTCCAATTCTTCATTAGTGCTTCCTCACACCGTGATGAATGAAACATGCTCCCTGGGACATCTGTTCCTGGGTGTAAGGTTTCTTTCAGTAGGGCCTCTAGAAGCAAGTCTAATCTAAGGTCATTAATTCTGTCTTTGCTTTGGTGGGGCCTGCATATTAACTCCAGGGGCTCGCTAGGTGAAAGCTGGAATACAGCATCAGGAAGTGTCAGAATCTGGGAGGTCCAACTGTATGGAGCAGGACTGTCAAGACAAAACAAGCGGCAGTGATCACATGACAGTCTCACTGAGACCCAAATGTGTCCTCAGCTGTCCAGTTACTTACTTGGTCTCTCTCTGTCACAGTAGCACTCATTAAGGTTACGTACTACCAGACTGTGCTTTCTTACTCACTAAGCAAAGATCATGCAGCGTTCTTGGGCTTTTTAAATGTTTGCATGGTGTCATGCCACACCTCCTACCTTTTATCTATAGCAAGTTGTTGCCACCCACTCCATTGCAGTGTCGCACACATGCAGATCAAAACTGAGTGGCATGGTGTGAAATGTGCCCTTTCTGCCAGTAGGAAATGAGGGCAGACCATTAGGATGCCTCTAGGCTTCTGTTTTGACATGGCAGAGTTTCTGGCACATCAAGAACAAAACCTTCCCTTCACGGTGGGGAATTGTTCTTAAGAAAAATATAGGAAGCATTTTCTGACTCCTCAGCCTTGCCTGGCATAAGCACTACATGTGTTATGAGTCACTGAGCCAGAGCGTTGGATGAAGACTAGAAGGACAGGACTGTGCTTGTTTGCCCAAAATAGTTGTCTTCCTTTAAAAAAGTGGGGGGTCGGGGGGCTGGGGAGATAGGTAAGTAGAAAGTAGAATAAGCCTTCCCTGGCAAGCACAAGGGCCTGAGTTCAATCCCTGGTTCTGAAAAAAAAAAAAAAACACTAGCAAAAAAGATTTATAGCCAGGCATGGCAGCGTGTACCTGTAATCTCAGCACTTGGGAAGCTGAGGCAAGAGGCTCATACATCCAGGCCCTGTCAGAGACAGAGACAGAGACAGAGACAGAGACAGAGACAGAGACAGACAGAGGCAGAGAATCACACAGGAAACCACTAACATTAGCAAGAGATTTTTTTCCAAAGAACTTTCAGATACCCTGATTCATTACATAACACACATAGCATCTTCCAAAGTTATATTATAAACTATAGCAATAATTTTTTGAAGGTTATGAAATTTCATATTTATTAAAGGTAGGAAAAGAAACATGCTCTGCAGAGCCAGTTTGGGCCAATCAAAAGTAAAAAATAATATATTCTACAGGGGCCCAGCCAAGAATGTTTAAATGATTCTGCTTCAGTCCCTAAGTAATTCTGTAAGTGTAGACATGAAGTTACTTATACAGTTCATTGTTTGAGGCATTTTAATAATACTGAATATTAAGCACTTAAAGTCTCAAAAAAGAAAAACAATTGCTTAATTGTGTTTCTCTTCATCTCTTGTGAAGTTTCATTCTCTCTGTTGAAAGGTGCATTTTCTGCACTGGCTGCCACACTTATCAAAACAATGTTCCAAATTCCTTCTTATACCTTAACATAGGGGTCAGGGCAGCTTTCAGCATCCATACCAGGTGTGACAAAGGAGGCAGCATTGTGCACACAGTAGCAGCCCAGGAGCTGCCCTCACCCCGCTCCTAGAGCGAGTATTGGTGCAGCTCTATCTGCCTCGTCTCTCTAAGGCCTTTGCACCACATTCCCTAGACATCTTGTTCTATTTTAAATTTTGAGACAGGGTCTCACCAAGTTGACATTATTGTGCTTCCTATACAACCTTCATTCTCTCTCAGGAACTAAAACTTCTAAGCCAGCACAGCACAAGGTCATGGGAAAAGGAAGCAAAAATTTTGCTAGTGGATCACTAGCGGTCATGGTCAGTGGTAGCATTCTCACTTCCACCCCTTGATTACTGGACCCAGGAATGTTGGCTCTGGGAGACACAGTACCATAGAGTGGATGCTGATTCAAAGCATATACAGCCTTTTGAAAGACCCTTGCCTTGCCCCAGCACTGCGAGGTATCACCACCTAGCTGGCTCTGTAACTGGGTCTTCCAAAGACCATTCCACCTTTCTATTAATCCAGTTGATTCCAGATGGTAAGGAACATGGTAAGACCAGTGAATTCCATGAGGATAAGTTCACTGCCTCACTTCTTTACCCCTAAAATGTGTTCCTTAGCCAGAAGCAGTATTGTGTGGAACTCCATGAAGATGGAGAAAGCATTCTATAAGTCCATGGAAAGTAGTTCTGGTAGAAACATTACATGCAGGGAAGGCAGATCTGAATCCAGAATAAATGTCTGTGCCAATTAGGACAAAGCCCTGTGCTTTCATGATGAGGAGGTCTAATGTAATCAACCTGCCACCAGCTCACAGGCAAATCACCCCAGGGGATGGTGCCATATCGGGAACCCAGTATTGGTATCTGATGCCTATTGGGCATTCAGTAGTGGCTAGAGCCTTGGTGAATGGAAATCCATGCTACTGAGCCCACACATAACCTCCATCCCTGCCAACATGGTCACTCTGTTTGTGAGTCTACTGGACAATCATAGCGGTGGCTGAGGAAAGAGGTTGACTACTACCCATAGAACAGGGCATCCTATTCTAGGATCCACTTGGTTGGCAAAGGCCTCTTCTGCTGAAGTCACTTTTTGGTGAGCATTGACATGGGATGCAAATATTTTACATCCCTTGCCCAAATGGAGAGGTCTATCTACATACCTCTTCCCCAAATATCTTTGTCACCAGTTTTCCAGTCATGTCCCTCCCAAGTTCCTGATCATCTGGCCATCATTGGCTACAGCCCATGAATCCCCCTACAATTGCATACCAGGAAATAGTACAGGAAAAATGTACTACCAGGTGCATGACCTGAAGCTCTGCCCACTGTGACAATTTCCTTTCACCACTGCCCTTCAGAGACATCCTGGAAAGGGGTTTGAATGCTACAGCTGCCCACTTTCAGATGGTACTTGCCCTAACATGCAGGATTATCCATAAACCAAGCCCTAGATTTTTCTTCTGACAGCTAATCATATGGTGCACCCCATGAGGCATGCTGGGAAACAGAAGGACCCATGCACATCTGGGCAACTTTTTCATGTAACTTATTTATATTCTCTGGACATGCTCTGGTTCAATCATGTATGTACTAGTTCCATTTAATGATGGGCTGTTGCTGTGCACATTCAACTTTATGGCTTGGTGGATCAGACAATATCCAGGACCTTGTGCTTGCCAAATAGGCACTGTCCTACTGAGCTATTGCTGCCCCAAGAGCTGTTTTTCTTTTTTCTTTTTTTTTCTCCAAGAGCTGTTTTTCAAAGGGAATAGTTGTCTTCAAATGCTGGCAGATCCTTGTTCCAAAAACCTAGACTTCCACTGCAATTCACCTGCCAGAGACTCCAAACAGCATTCCTAGCTGTCACTGCCACTTCAAGTGCTGGATCTACTGGATCATAGGGTCTCAGTGGCAAAGCAGCCTGCATAGCAGCCTGGACTTGTTGCAGGCCCTGCTCAGCTTGGCCCCATTCAAACTAGCAGCTTTCTGAGTCACTCAGTAAATAGACTGGAGTAAAATACACAAGTGAGGAATGTGTTGTCTCCAAAATCCAAATGTAAGGGATGGTATCAGCATAATACCTTATTCAATCTTAGAAGTAGAAGAGACTGAGACAGAATTCAATTTAGTTTAACCCCTGCCTGAATATTTACATAGAAGCAGCCTTGCCTAAATGATCCCATTCCTTACCCCTTCCCCTGCCCTGTCAGACTTCATAAAACATATAAGAGATAAGGGAGAGACAGAACCCATTTAGGGCAATAAGATACAGACTATTTGCCTATACTTAGCCATAAATCCCTCTGCCTGTGACCTCACACCAATAGGGTATAGGGGCATTACATTCCTGCCATGACCCTGCACCTATAGGACATAGGGAGCACTACATTCCTGCCCAGTTGCCATAGCAACAGAGAAACTATAAAAACAGGTAGAGAACAAAGAACTGGGCCTTTTGTTTTCCCAGATGGAGAGGGGAGCACGTGGATCACCGGCTAATTATTAAAGGCTCTGTAATTCCTTTTAATCTGGTCTCCCGTGGGCAATATATCCAATCCTGGCCATTTCACAAATAGGCCCATTAGGAATTGTGTCTCTTTGGTTGTAGAGGGAGCCAGATGCAGCAAATTATCTTTTTACCTTAGAAGGGATATCTCTGCATGTCCCACACCACTGCACTCCTAAAAATTTCACTGAAGTAGGAGGACCTGGAATTTTCATTGGATTTATTTCCCATCCTCTGACTCACAAATGCTTTCCTAACAAATCCAGCATGGCTGGTATCCAGAGTGATTGGTCTAATCCTCATAATATCCTCAATGAAGTAGACTAGTGTGATACTTCATGGAAGAAAAAAGTGATCAAAATTCTTGCAAACTAAGGTGTAATGCAGAGCCAGAGAGTTAGTATAACCCTGAGGTAGGACAGTGAAGCTGTATGGCTGGCCTTGCCAGCTGAAAGCAAATTGTTAGTCTGCTCAAACAAAGGCATTGCATCTGGTACAATGGCTGCAGTCAGAGTCACCATCTGATTCCATCTACCATAGTCCACTGTCATTCTCCAAGACCCATCCATCTTCTACTTAGGCCAAATGGGAGAATTAAATAGAGATGTGCTGGTCACCAACACTCTCGCATCCTTCAAGTCCTTGACAGTGGCACTAATATTTGTAATCCCTCAGGGATCCAATGTTGCTTTTAGTTTACTATTTTACCAAGCAACAGTAACTCTAATGGCTTCTATTTCACCTTTTCAACCATAATAGCCTTCACTCTACAGGTTAAGGAATCAACATGAAGATCCTGCCAACTACTGATTATGTCCGTTCCCAATCATGCATTCTGGAATGGGGGAAATGACCTACTGGATGGATTTGAGGACTTACTGGACCCACTGTGAGTCAGACCTTTGCTAAAATTCCATTGGTCACCTGACCCCATAGACCCTACTCTTAGTGAAGGGCCACAAGGCTGCTTTGGATTCCAAGGAATCAGTTTTAGTTCAAAACCAGTGCCCAGGAGTTGCCCAAATGTCCGATGATTTCTCTTTTCCTGGTGTACAGTTACCCTAGTAAAAGGCCGTAGGTCCCTTTGGGGAAGCATGGCAGAAAGATTGACTGTATAAAGTTTTGGTCGTCACCAGTGTCCTTCCTCAAGGGAATGTGGCCTCCCCATCACTCAAGGGGTTCTGAGTGTGTAAATTGGCTCAAATACGGCAACTGGTTTTCAGGGGCCATGAATGCTTGTAACTATCATTTGAAGTAGGTTTCTGTTCATTTGTCCTTAAATATTTTTGATTATATAAATCCAGTAAAAAACTTTGTGGCCTTCTCATCCATTTTACTTTTGAAATACTGAGGCCAATCAACCAACACCGTAGGTCAGCATGTGTCAGCCCATTCTGGTCACTTTCTGCTTCTACTGTCCATTATGGTAAGTGCATGCACCTCGCCCTTGGTGCGTAAGTGCTGGCCCTTGACCCTGGCCACTCCAGGATCCAATTAAACCCATTGCCCTTAAGTTTCCCAACTGAGTAACCACGGTCCCCACTGTAAGGCCTGGCAGACAGAGAAGAGTGACGTCAGGGCTCTTCAGGGATGATGGTGCTCCCCTCATGAATCTGTTTCTCAAGGTGATAGTGAAGGGTTCATTTTCTGGATCATCTCAGTGTAGAGGATTAGATTTAACCTAAGAAAGCCAATCCAACCTTCCCATTTCCCTAAGCCTCTAAATCCCCTATCAGCAGCAAACCAGAGAATATCAGGCATCTCTAACCCATTTATAGTGGGCCATCTTTTGGTCCATACTTTCATCAACCAGCCAAATAAATTACTAATACCATTTTCTATTCCACAAACTGCAACATTAAATTCCATTCTCAATGACCAGGCTATATAGCTGGTCATTGAGCTATATAGCTATATAGCTCAGTGGCACAGAGCCCTGCCTGGAAAGCACAAGGTCTGAGTACAATTCCCAGTACCAAACAAAAACAAAAAAAATTCCAATCTCTGCCTAACAGGCCCATATCAACAAACTCAGCTTTTTGATCCAAGTGTATGTGTTTATCACTACCATTCCGTACCCAGAAAACCCATTCCAAACACTTGCTCATCAGGTCTCTGCTTATAAGAGCTAGAAAAATCAACAAGCTCTTGGGGAGAATTTTAGACTTCCTAATGGGTCACACTATGTCCCTCATCCTTTGGAGCTTTCTGTGATTTAAGCCTGGTGATGGCCTAGAGGCCAAAGTGGGTGGTGAGGGTGGGTCCTGAGGAAAGTCACATTATCCTACTTGGTCACACAGGATTATTTTTCTCAGGTATGCAGTGGGAAAGCAATGCCACCAGTGTGGGGGAAGGGATGCCTCTGCCACTGTGGGTGGGGAAATCTCTTCCTCTGCCAAAATAATCTCATCAGACTCTAGGAGCTCAACATCCTCAGCCTTACCAGGATCCTCTCAGACATCTCCACACCCATTTATGGGGCCCATTCTTTTCCAATCAGGGCCCTCACCTTTCCTTCAGGGAACTCTTCAAGGCTGAGCATTAAACTTACACTGTAGTTCATCCAATCAAATTAGGAGGGCCTGTGATTGGATTTCAGGAATCTCACCCTCGTGGCTAATGGAGAGGAGATTCTCTTTCAGGACACACTTAAAAACTTTTTAAATTTTGTATGTGTGTCTGGAGCTAGAATTTGAATCTTTGAGCTCCATATTTTCCTTTATTTGTCCTCACAGTTCAAAGACTTAAATTTCCTATGGATGTTCTGAGCTCATTGTTTTCTTTCACTGATTTGTCCAGTGATGCTAAGAGCAACCAGCCAACATCATTGTATTTCCTCACCTGCTGAAAATATTCAAAATATCATACATGGAGTTACTAAACTCCTCACATCTCAAAAGTGGTGAATTGGGATTAGCCAATGGATCTACACTGATATTACTTTAAACAGTTCACACCAGGCTATCAGCGTCTCCCATGGTATCATAATTTCACTTTTACAATTCTCTTTCTCTAGAGCACTCTCAGAACCAAAATCTGTATCCATCAGTGCTCACTAGAAAACTAGATTTAATGCAAGATCTGTAAATATATAAGGATTCACAAGTTAGGCTTACAATGGCAGCCAGCAGAGTATAGAGGAGTGCTACACACTGGAGACACCAAGAATCCTGTCAAGGGTTGAGGCCTGGAGTTCACTGAAGAGTCCTGTGTGAGTCCATGTCAGGGGGCTGGAGGCTCTATCTGCAATATCTGAGCTGAAATCCAAGAGACAATGTCCAAGATGAAGGTAAGACTGGAGCTCCTCCAAAGAGATATAGCAAGAGATATAGCAGCCTTCTTTCCTCGTTTCCCTTTTATTCCTTTCTGGCAGCAAGCCAAATGGTTGGTGCCACTCACACCCAGCATGGAGCTTCTGTCTTTAGGAAATCCGTTCAGCCACACCCAGAACTATGCTGATCTAATTCTTACTCAAATTGATACAATCAGTTAACTCTCACAGAGGAGGAGAGGAGAGCCTGAGCATCCTACCTCAAAGCTCTTAAGCTTTGTGTTGCTCTCATGATTTCTAAGCCCCAAGTGTTTCGAAAGTGAACATTTTCATTTTACTTATTTGCATCCTTTCCCTCCCTCTAACCTTATATTCCCCTTCTTCTGGTTTTTCAGACAGACCCACACCAGACCCTGGGAATTCCCAAGTGTAAGCTCCAAGTATAAGCTCTAGAAGAACTGCAGGATACCACTCCTGGGGGATGAGGCCAGGAAGCCCCATTATGCCCACTGCTACCACAGAAAGTCCAGAGGAGAACAAGTGCCCTGGGCTGGAGAAAGAGCCACCTCTCTAGAACCTGGAAGACTGAGTCAGGCTCGCCTTCCCTTCTTCGTGTAGCCGAGGTGGGCACTGGGAAGGCCAGCACACTTAGGACACTTCTGTGAAAGACATTTTTTTTTGGTCCTAAGCTGGGGTTGTTTCCAAGCTGTGTTCAACAAATAGATTTAAATGTCTCAATTGGTTGTTTTTTGT
This sequence comes from Tympanoctomys barrerae, assembly GCA_002564285.1. Lineage (NCBI taxonomy): Eukaryota > Metazoa > Chordata > Mammalia > Rodentia > Octodontidae > Tympanoctomys > Tympanoctomys barrerae. The sequence goes on from NDGN010225151.1 coordinate 10,054, forward strand.
TTTTGTGCTTTTACACAGCTGGCCCAACCCATGTGTTGGTACCAGGCAGCTGACTGTGCAGGGTGTGCGGGGTGCACCAATCACTGCCTGCTGGGGAGACTTTGGGCAGTGTTGCTAGGCAACCTGGGTAGTGAGAGAAGCTGTGCTTTAGGCATCTGGGCCACAGAGATGAACAGCCTCCCTCTTCACACTGCAAAGTGTTATTACATCCAGTTACAGGGCCCCAGCAATTTCTCTGTGGTTATGACTTGAAAGGGTGCTTTTTTAGTTGCAGAAATTAAAAACTGGCTTTTCAATGTTATAGGCTTGTGACTGTAGTTGTTTTCTTTTTTGCTCCATCTCTGAGGACACACTGGGAATAAATAGGCAAAATATTTAAAAACAAAAATGCCTTTACAAACCCCCATTTCCAAAGGTTTTTCTTTTTCTGAAGCAAAGCATATTTGGCCTTCATGGTGAGAGAAGCAACTAATGGAAAGTCGCTGAGCTTCCTGAGGTCTCCCCACAGCTCACTGGGGTTAAGAGACTCTGCCTTGGGCTCCTCACAGCGCTGCCTGCTTGGGGGTGGAGACACGGGACCAGAGCTATGGTCATGTGCTGAGCAGCTTCTCTGTCTCCCATACAGCCACTCCCTTGCCAGTCTACAGAACCATTTCCACTTATTATTTTGGTGGATCCTCCTGTCCACGCTATGAAGAAGACATCACGATTATGCTCATTTTTTCAGATGAACAACTAAGGGGAAAAGAGGTCCCCATGACTACATACCCAGGGAGAGCAAAGCAGAAGGATAAATCCAGGGACCTGTGACCAGATCCTGGGACTCCCCACTGTGCCATGCTGATTGGCTGAGCTTCTTAACACATTGCATATTCTTGAGAAGCCTGTTTGAATAACTCTAATAGTGACAACCATACCTGCTGCTACAAAGTCCCCAGCACTTCAGCCTGTGCCCTGTACTACCCTCAGCGTCAGCCTCCCTCGTGGATGTGATGAGCTTTGATAGATGCCTCATGTACACTAAAAAACCTAAGTCTGGAAGAAGCCTCCAGATCAGGCACACTACTTAAGTGAATTAAAAGACCGATGGCTTCAGACCACAGGACTAGAACAGGACCCTGATCCTGAGCTGTTTGCTCCCTAATTCAAGAAGTTGCTTCTGCTTGATAGCAGCAGTTCAGGCTCTTAATAAAATAAAATTATCTTAGCGTAACGGCATAGCTGGATGTGGTGACACATGCCTGTAATCCCAGCTCTTGGGAGGCTGAGGCAGATTTGCCATGAGTTTGAGGCCAATCTGAGCTACATAGTGAGTTCAAACCTAGCTTGGAATACAAGGCAAAACTCTGCCTCAAAAAAACAAACCAAAACAACTCCCCATGCCCAAAACAAAACAAATGTATGAGAGAGGCTGGAAGTGCACAATGCTTACTTAGCTTGCATAAGGTCTTGGGTTTCATCTGTAGCATGGCCAGAAATTAAAATAAAATTAACAGCAGGAAGGGACATAGTGTTTCCAAACTTCTCATGGGGATTCATGAACATGAATACATGAAGACTTACGGTGCACAGCACACACAAGCACCACTGGCCACAAACACCTGGGGACAGGTGAAGAGCTGGTCCTCGGGCTAGCAAGGGCAGGACTGAAGTAGGAGTCAGGGTTTCCTGACTCCTATAACATCAGTGCTCTTCTCATTACTCCACATTTCCTCCTCTCCCTTCTTCAGTTGATGATGCAAACTCTGACTGAGCTCCTTTTCTGTGCCAGGCTCCAAGGTAGATGTTGGGCACAAATGGAGGAGCAAACACTCCTTCTTGCCTCTTTTGGAGGCAGCAGAAAGACAGACAATACCTATGCTCCATATTTTTACATATGACAAATGCTGAGAAGGAACAAGCAGGAAACTGTGCTAGAGCACATGGGGAGGGAGGCAAGAGCTGGGGAGGCTTCCTGGGGAGATGCTATTTGTTTGAAGGAAGCTGCCTCGTGTGTATGTGTTGGAGACCAGGAAGGGGAGAAATGATCAGAGAGGAGCAGAGTAAGCGCAAAGGCCCAGAGGCAGGAGAAAGGCTGCTGTGTTCTGGGAATAGAGTTTGTAGGAGTGATCAAAGCTGAAATTTATAAAGAAGGCTGGATGGAGTTTGGGGAGACTATTAGCCCCTCTTCCCCCACCAGCACACATATGTGAGGTGGAACCCAGGATCTGGATTAATAGATTTGTTCTGCAGAGCAGACAGGAGAACAGAGGTAGAGATTGATTAGAGAAACTTTCAGGAGAGATATGTGTGATTTACTCTGTGGAGCTACACAAAAGGGGATTAATGTTAATGGTAAGGCCAGGTGTGGTAGCAGGTGCCTGGAGGCACAGCACTGAGACCCCATCTCAAAGCAACAAGCTATTAAGGGAAGGCAGGCTGCTATGAGATGCCATTCCCTCCGGTGGGCCTGTTATGTTGACAGCTGTTGCTGCATAGCAAATCACTCCAGAATCTCATGCCTTAAAGCAGCCATCATTTCACTGTCATGATGCAGCGGATCAGGAATTTGGGTAGGATCCAGCTGAGAACTCTGTTTCGCCATGTGCTATCAGTTGGTGTTATCTACGTGGCTGCATTCTTGTCAGGGAGGTCTAAGGGGGTTTCATTCATCAGTGTGGTGCCTGGGTGCTCTCGTACATCCCCTCCCCTCCCTTCCCTTTCCCTCCTGTCCTTGCTCTCCTTTGCATTTCCTCATAGCATGGCAGCCTCAGGGAAGCCAACACTCTTGAGTGAGGGGTCCAACATCAAAAGATATCCAGAACTGTTTTGGCCACATATTGTTGGTTAACACTAGTAGCAGGAGGGCCAGGGAGATAGTTCAGCAGACTAAGCACCTGCTTTCACAAACACAGGGACCAGGGTTTCATCCCCAGTCCTGCATGCTGTGCCAGCCCCACCCCCAGAGCACACTGAACCGGTGAATGAGTCTGGGCGTAGTGGTGCATGCCTATAATCCCAGCACTGGGGAGGCTGAAAACAGGAGGATCACTACAAATCCAAGCTGCATAGTGAG
>NDGN010225402.1:0-11451 GCA_002564285.1 Tympanoctomys barrerae
TACTAACCTATTTTGAAACTGTCTCATTGCTATTTCTTTCTCAATGAAATTAATTTTAAAAAAAGAAAAGCAGATATAAATGTTGGTGGAAGTGAGTGTTCAAGTAATAATGAGAAGTAGCAAAGACTCTTTATCATCAGCAAATGTTGATTAGAATAGTATATGGGCATTAAAAGACATTAGATAATGCTCTTACAACTCCAAAGCACTAGCTTTCCTAGAGAAAAAACTTAGTCACAATACTACAAATAGTGGGGCCAACTAGATAGCTCAGTAGAATAAGAGCTTGCCTGGGAAGCGCAAGGGCCTGAATTAAATCCCTGGTTCTGCAAATAAAAAAAAAAAAATAACACTACAAATAGTATTTTAAGCTTAAGCAAATTGTGAAAAATGTAGATATAGCTGGTTTAATTCTAATAAATTAGCAATATTTCATAAGAAAAACAGATATTTGTCTGTTTCCCACAAGAATAAGATAGGGATAATGGAAAATATTGAGGATATCATTACTAAACCATTCCCTAAATATGTCTTTTAGAAATTAGCCAGTATGTATATGCACTTGAGCAAATATGGTTGAAACTTTTGTTCATGATTTTAGTATATTCAGACATTACAGACATGCAGTTCAGAGTACTAATGTAAGATTGATTGATTTATCTATTTTAGACTAATGGTCACAACAAATGGCAAACATTATCATTGGTCATAATCTCTGAATTTTCATATTACTTTAATTCATATTTTAAAATATTTTCCTTATCTTTCTTCCCTAAACAATGTAATTTAACAGCACCTTATGCAGTATTATCATTTCATCAGATATTATAAATAAAACATACAGGAAAATTTGTGTGATCAAATGTAAATATCATTGTACACAAGCACTCAAACTTCCAGATTTTGGTTTCCATGTTGGGTCCAAAACTAAGCACCCACATATACCCAAGACTATTACATTCACAAAGTTTAAGCTTAGCAATTCACATAAAATAAACTTTCAATAAAAATTAGCTACATTTAATTTATTGTGCAATTGATCCCAAAATGAGTCTAATAGTTTTTCACTATATTGTGGATATACCCTGTAGCTATTCTTTTCCTTAAAGAAAACATTCCTTTCACTCTATCATCATTCACTATAATGACTTAGTCTGGAAGCCTAAAGATTATATTATTTTTAATTGTGATAATATGCCTAAAATCACAAATTACAATCCTTTCAGTTGCCTAGTAATCTTTTTAAAAACGTTTAAAATTTAAGTTTATTGGTACTGTTTAGATACACATAACACTCACATTCATCACAGGGAGTTTGTACCTGTACATGATATGTCCTGATTCCTCCTTTTGTCCCATTCCTCTTCCTTCCTTTTGCTGCTCTTCCCCTCCTTACTTAAAAAGCTTTATTTTCATTTTGTCCTTCTTTTCTCATCTTTTCTTTTACCTTCCCTTCCTTCATTCCCATTTCCCTTTGAACAATTTCTTCTCATTTCATAATATCTAAAATTATGTTTCTGCACATCCAAAGAAATCACCAACAGTGTAAGGAGAAAACTCACAAATTAGGGAAAAATGTAACCAACTGTCCCTTAGACAAAGAACTTCTATTTAGGATGTACAAAGAATGTTTAAAATATCAGGCCCTCCAAATCCAAAGAACCAATCTAAAAATGGGCATCTGCAATGAATATGTATTTCTCAGATAAAGAAATATGACAGCAAATAAATATATGAAAAAAATGTTCAGCATCATTGATAATTTGAGAAATGCAAATTAAAAGAACATCGAGATTCCATCTCACCCCAGAAAGAATGGGTCAGAAAATCAAACAATAACAAGATGTAATATTTTTATACAATACAGTAGTACTTAGCTATAAAAAAGAAAAATTCAACTTTATTGATAGGTAAGTGGATGCAATTAGAGATCATACTCATAAGTAAAACAAATCAGACCCATGTGTGTAAACATCATATGGTCTCTCTAAGAACTTCAAAAGAGTAGCTTAGCAGTCTAAAAAGCCTGCTTAGGCAAGCTTAGGCAAGTATTCAGGGGCCATGGTTCAATCCTGGGCACTACATGCTGCGCCAGCCCTGCCCCCAGGTCAGGCTAAGCCAACCACATACAAAAAATAAATAAATAAATAAATAAAATCTGAAAGGTACAAGAGATACTGTGAAAGGGAAAGAATCTGTTAAAAGAAAGGAACAAATAGAATGAGGTAAGTACAAAAGAAATAATATTTATGTATATATACAACATAGCTTGTATAATTGTGCTGTTGGTTTCTGCTGATCTATTGAAAGCAGAGGTTAATGATTAAGGTTTTTTTCCTTTTCAGTTTTTTTGAAACTTTTTTGAAGAATTTTAAATTGTTATATCTGGTGAGCTGAACAATTAATTTGAAGATGGCAATATACAATATCAAAGCCATTGTTGAATTCCTATTATTTTTTTAGTGAAATTCTGTCATTTGTAATCTTTTCTTACTATTTTTTATTCTATTTAAAAGATAAAAAGTAAGAGTATGGTTTCAGCATCTATCCATTAGCTACAAATGTCTCAAGGTTATCTTTATGGCTAGATAGAAACTCATTACATTACAAAATGATTTGGGCTGATGAATAGATTAAACAGTTTTAGTGATTACAAAGTTTATTAACCCAAACATACACGTGCACATATCCCCATATTCTTTTTGAAGACCTGAAGAAGGGAAAATCTGAAATAATGGGACCTCTACTCTCCGTTTTCCGAGCAATCTCTACACTGATTTCCATAGTGGTTGAACCCATCTACACTCCCACCAACAGTGGAAAATGGTTCTTTTGCCCACAGCCCCACCAGCATTTGTTATTGGAAACAATACAGAACTTCACCCACAAAACAATAGGAACTTGACAATGGTTGCTATATTGTATAATGTTGTCTTCAAATTAGTTGTTCAGATTACCACATAGAAGCATGACAAATTGATAAGTAAAAGAAAAAAGTTATAATAAATTAACAAGGACATGGGCTGGGGAGATAGCTTAGTGTCTTAAGTGCTTTCTTGGCAACCAGCAAGCACAAGGTCCTGAGTTTCATCTACAGTACAAAAAAGAAAAAGAAATTCAAAAGGACAAGAAAAAAATCATCCATTATTCCCTTATATAGACCACCAAAAATTAGTACAATTATCCAAGCCATCCTGCATACATACATAAATATATATATCTCTCCCTGTCCTTTTCTGCATCCCAGGGTTTCCTTTGATTTGATCAGATTCTTTCCCTTTCACAACATCTACTATCCCTTTCAAATTTTATTTACTCTTTCAGATTCTTACAGTGAGACAATATGATGTTTACACATATGGGTCTGATTTATTGCACTTATGAGTACAGTCTTTAGTATACATTTACCTCTAAAAACTTCAAATTTATCTTTTTGTATAGTTGAGTAATACTTCATTGTGTAAAAATGGCACATCTTTTTCATCTATTCCTCAGTTGATAGGTAATTGGGTTGTTTCCAAGGTTTAGCTATCATAAATTGTGCTACTACAAACATGGATGTACATATGTTGCTGTGCTATGCAGTTTTCAGTTCACTTGGAAGTATACCCAGAAGGGGAACAGCTGGATTAAATAGGACTTCCAATTCTAGATTTTTGAGAAATCACTAACTTGATTTCCATGGTGATTGTATAAGTCTACACTCCCACCAACAATGGAGAAGGGTTTCTTTTCCCCCACAGCCTCACCTGTGTTTGTTATTGGTTGACTTTTTGATAATATCCATTCTTTCTGGAGTGACGTGTCATTTCAGTATTATTTTAATTTGCATCTTTCAAATGACCACTAATGTGGAACATTTTTTCATGTATTTCTTTACTATTTGTATTTCCTCATCTGAGAAGTGTTTATACATTTTAGATGCCCATTTTTTGATTTGGCCTTTAAATTTGGGTGGTTTGGTTTTCATTAATTCTTTATATTGCTCTAGGCACTAGTCATTTTTTCTTGGGAACACCTGAATTAATTTTTCACTCCATTATTTTTCACTCTGTTGGTGATTTCTTTTGCTACCCAAAACCTTTTCAATGAGATAAAATCCTAATAGGGTTTTTTTTGTAGTATTTCCATTGAAGTCAAGGCTTTCTTTATGAAGTCTTTCCCTATACCTATAGCTTCAAGAATTACAAATATTTTTTATTTCAACAGATTTAGTGTTGCTGTTTTAATATTTAGATATTTGATCCATCTTGATTTCAGTTTAGTGCATGATGCTAGACATGGGTCTAATTTGTTCTTTACCATGTAGAATAATGATTTTTTACAACACCATTTATTAAAGAAGCTATCTTTATTTTTGTAAATGTTTTTGGCACCTTTGTCAAAGATAAGGTGGATGAGTGTGTTTGGAATTCTTTCTGCTTCTTTTATCCAGTCCATTGATCCTTGAGTCATTTCTTTTTTTGCTGTTATTGCTGTTTTTGTCAGTACCATGCTGAGTTCTTTTTTTTTTTCTTCCAACATTCCAAGTTTAATAATGAGATGGTGAAACAGCATGATCCACAAAATGCTCTGTAGTGTAATTTCAAGTCAGGGAATGTTATGCCAGCTACATTGCCCTTGTTGCCTAGAACTGCTTTTGCTATTCTAAGACTCTGGCTCCAAATGAAGTTTAGGAATATTTTCTCTATATCTATGAGATATGTTAAAAGTAATGTTTGATAGGGATTGCATTAAATCTGTAAGATAATTTTGGAAGCAGGCCATTTTCTATATACTGGTTCTTTATAATCAAAAACAAAGTTATATGGTTTTTCTTATATCCTATTTAATCACTTTTTCAGAGTGCTATAGTTTTTACTGTAGAGATCTTTTACTTCATTTGTTAATTAATTCCTAAGTATTACACTTTCAATGCTATTGAGTTATTCTTATTATTTCTACTTCAGTGAGTTTGATATTTGTGTACAGGTGTGCTATTAATTTTAAATGTTAAATTTATATCCAGATATGCAGCTGAATTAGGTCATTAAATCTAGAAGTCTTCTGGTAGAATTTTTGTGATCTTCTATAGAGTATCATATCATCTGCAAATAATGATAATTTAATTTCCTCCTTTCTATCATTATTCTTTTTATTTATTTCTCTTCTCTATTTTGTCTGGATAATGTTTCAGGAACTATATTTAATAGGTGTGATGATAGTGTACATCCTTGTCTTATTCTTAATTTTATCATGAAAATTGTCAGTTTTGACTTCTGGTTTGTCATAGATGGATTTTATCAGATTGAGATAAAGAGAACCTATTCTAATTTTCTGTAGATATTAATGTGAATGTTTGTGGGACTTTGTAAAATGCTTTTTCTGCATCTACTGAGAATATCATATGTCTTTTGTCCTTTGTTCTATTAACAGGGTATATTACATTTTTGATTTGCATATATTGAAACACCTCTATATTCCTGGGGTAAATCCTACTTGGTCATGTTGTATAATCTTTTGATGACATGCTGCATTCTGATAGACAGATTTTAGAGGTTTTCTGTATCTAGGATCATTAGGGAAAATGACCTGCAGTTATCTTTTTTGGTTGGGTGTTTCTTTAATTTTTGATATCAAAGTCATACAGCTTTTCAAGAATCAATTTGGGAGTATTGTTTCACTTTTAAATGCTTTTAAGAATTTAACAAGCAATTACATTACATCTTCTGTAAATTTCTTGCATAATTTAACCTGAATCCATCAGCAACTATGCTTTTCTTTGTTGGTAAGTTTTAATTACAATTTCAATGTTTATATCATCTTAATTCAACTTGGACAATTCGTACATACCTAGGAATCTGTCTATTTCTTCTGTGTTTTCCATCTTATTAGAATAAGTTTCTCAAAGTAAATAATGATAATCTTCTGGATTTCTGTAGGATTTATTGTGATTTCACACTTTTCATTCCTAATTGCATGAACTTTTGAGTTTTTCTTTCCTTTTAGTGGATGAGGTTAGCTAGGGATGCATCAATTTTATTTAATCTTTCAGAGAAACAACTATTTGGTTGACAACAACCAAATAAACAACATTTTCTTAGTTTCAACTGCATTAATTTCTAGTCTATTCTTCATAATTTCCTCCATTTTATGAGCTTATGGCTTCGTTTGTTCTTTTTTTTAATAAAAGTCCAAGGTTCAATATTAAGTTACTTATGTGAACTCATTCTTATTCCTGATATGAAATCGGGGCTATAAATTTCCCTGTTAGAACTTATTTACTTGAGAATTAGTTCTGTTGTCTTATGTTGACACTGTCATTTACTTGTACATAATGTTTAATTTCTTCTCTAATTTCATCTATGGCCTATTAATTGTTCAGGAGCATTGTTTAATTTCCATGTATTTGAGGAGTTTCTGTGATTTCTTCTGCCCTTGATTTTCAGTTTCATTGCATTATGGTCTGATAACATGAATAGGATCATTTCAAATCCTTTACATTTACTTAGGCATAATTTTGGGGGTAGTAATAGTCCATTTAGGAGAACTTCCCATGTGCAGTTGAGAAGAACATGTATTCATATTTTGGGGAGTGGAACACTCTGTAGATATCTATTAAGGCTCTTTGTTCACAAATTTAGTTCAGTTTTAATATTTTATTTTTTCCTTTTTTGACAAGTTGATCTATCTATTTGTGATAGTAGGATTTTGCAGTCCCCATTATAACTGTGTTAGTTATTATTTGATATTTTATGTCCACTAATATTTGTTTTATTTAGTTGGGTGCATCTATATTTGGTGCATGTATGTTTATCACTGTTATCTCTTCTTTTTGGGATTTTCCCTTAACAAGTGTATAGTGACCTTCTTTATCTCTCTTTATCAATCTAGATTTAAAGTTCACTTTCTCTGAAAATAGAATAGCCACCTCTGATCTGTAAACAGGTTTTTATGTCATGTGTGTTGACTCCTGCTTTTTTCTTGACTCTCATAAGTATTATGCCATTCTTCTTTGCATTATATTGAAGCTGTTAGATTGTATTTTCATGGTTCCTTGCTACTTTTAAGAGTTATCTCTTTTCATGATTGTTAACCATGATCCTATTTTCAAAGCCTGACATTCTGTCCTCACATTTTCAGTCAATTTTATAAACTTTCAATGGAATTTTTAATTTATTGAATGTCACTTTGAATCTGTTTCATGGATTTCATGTTTTTCCTATGTCGATTATTCATGGTTTGTAACATTTTCCTATGCCTCTCTACTTTTTAACTACATCTATTCTGGGTTTGTTGAGCAAATCTATCATTATGGTCATTATCTCTTTTCTTAATGTGGGAGAGTATTTCTTCTCTAATTTCCTCCATAACTTCATGCATTTGTTTTTGTACTTTTGTGGCTATTATTCCAGAGAACTCAGGTAGATGGCTTCTTATTTCCTAGCTCCGTGTGTGGAGTGGAGGCCTGTGGATGCATTTTGCTTTTACATCTTGTAATTTTGTTATCTTTTAATGTTATTTTGCTCCTGTAGTGATGTTTATAAGTTTTTATAGTAGATAGCTGTATCACTAGCATTACAGCTTCCCTAGGCAATGCCTATTCCTCAGAAACTTCTTCTAGATTTAGATGGTTCTTGGTCTTTGTATCTGTCCCAAAATGTTACCATTTCATTAAAGGTACAATGTTTGGCTCAAAACTTAGTCATTTGATAGTGGACTATGGTGATAATTTTGACTCTAGACTATCACATTGTTGTCTTGCAAGGAAAAACAGCTGATTTTAACAGGTATGATGTTTTTACTAACATAGTACAATTACTATTAACAATAATATCAAACACAGCCTCAGACTTAACAAATATAACCATTAGTTTGGTATCTTTAATAAGAGAAACAAGATCTAGATATATAACAGAATGCAAAAGTATTGAGGAACTTGTATCCAAAGTATTTCCCTTTAGTAGAGTGATTTTCTCCTGTGGTGGGGAATTTTAAAAGAGATAGGTACAAAACAAAAAGGTAAATGAAGAGTAATATTGCAGAAGAAGGCTGGAAGGCAAAAGGGGACCACTCCAGCTTTGTGAAATTGGAGAAGGTACCAGAAGAAGGATAATACAGAAGGAAGCAAAATGACTGTCAAAGAAGATCAGAAAAACTAGAGAAAATGTCTACTTACATATAAATGTAAAATCAAGAAAGATAGTCGAGGAAAGCAAGAAAGAAGACAAAAGTAGATCAGAACAAGAATAAAGGTAAAGATCTAAACAACATAAAAAAACAACAGCAAAAAACCCAGTAAAAAATTTTATCTCTCTATCTCTCCTAGTTGCTGTGGTGATCTCAGACAGAGACAGCATGAAGCTGCTCCCAGTGTGTACAGTTGCCTCCTCCTGATCAGATCGGCCTTGTCTGTTCCCCTTCCACTAGGGCATCTGTGTCCTCTCACACTGCTTGTTGCCAGGCAGGTTGGGGTGGGTTGCTACAGGCCGGCTTTTCTTGCTGTCACTGTGGAAATGACAGTCCCATTTTGATATCTGCTGTGAGGACAGTGCCCACTTCACTGGTCAAAAAGCTGAAGGGTTGTGCTCTTCCACTTACTGTGTCTCTTACCACCGCCACTGTCATGTTGCACAACTGGCACTGTAATGCCATAGTTCCCACCCTTACTCTCTATTTCTGCCACTGTTTCAGAGGCCTCCCAAAGCCTCTCTGTCTTGCTCCAATCTCCTCTCACTGGTTGCAGGGCATGAAGGGTCATAGGTCACCTCCACTTCAATCCCTAGCCTTGGTGTTATTAAGACTATTAGGGCACACAAGGACATGCACACGTGTTTAAACAACACAAAAATATCTGGCAGGCCCTTCCAGAGAAGCAGTGGCAGTGCAATTTGCTGCCAGGCTGCCGTGTCTTTTTCTTCTGTGTAACATAAAACACAAGAGACAAGGGGTGTTGTATCCCAAATCTGTCTTATTCAGATTGAATTAGTCCCATTGTTTCAGTCTAACCATTTTTTGCTTCTTTTTTCAAAATGTATTTAGTATAGTGTCTACAGGGCCTCACTACACAGCTCAGACTCATAGTGATCCTCCTGTTTTCAGCCTCCTAAGTACTGGGATTACAGGTGCTTGCCACCACTCCCAGTCTCAATCTCCATTTCGGCACACCTGGGGAGGCAGGACTGGCATGACACATGGAAGGTCAAACTCTGGTCCCTGCACCTGCCTAGGCAGGCCATTTAGTCCACTGAGCTATCTGGAAGGCCCCTAAACATTTTTTTTTTAATTTTTTTTGTGAAAAACCAAACTTTAAAAAACACTTTAATTCCAGCCTAACAGAGCCAGGTGCAATGTCTAGGGATAGACTCTGGGTACAATGCTATGTGGCAACCACACATTCACACACAGCTCCAAGAAGGCCCCCAAAGGGGACTTACCTTTGGGGATTGAACCAAAGAGGGAGGGGTGGACCCAGAACAGGGGCAGAGGCGGGCCTGGGGAAAAGGTGCTACTTCTTGGCAAAAGAGATCTTCATGGCGTTGTTGTGGGTGATTTTAAAGCACTGCAGGGCATCTGAGCAGCCTGGGCCTGCATTTCATTATCAAACTCCATGAAGGCAATATCATGCCACCCGAGCACCAGGCAAACCTCTTTAACACCAGGGAACTGGTTGAAAAGCATGGACAACATGTGCTCGTTGGTCTTCTCTGGCAGGTTGGTCAGGAACGGAATGTGATTTTTTTTTTTTTGAGATTATAAAGTTTGGTAAATCTTGGATATGGGCTGGTTCACCATTTTGTAAAGTCTTGTCTATGTTTTGTTTCTCTCTTATTTCAGATATATTCTGACATCAGGATGTATGTCCACTCCTTTTCTCTTATTGTCTGCTTTTAATTGATTTTTTTCTGAGTAGTTCCAACATGGCTCCTGCTCTATTCAGTCAAATTGAATCTTCTATGAATGCAATTTAAAAGGAGGAAATGTCTGTTTTCTTTGTACTATACATCAGACTATATATCAGATTAACAATTATAGGACACATGAAGTCAATTATTCACAAGTAGCTCCAGGATCACTGATAATATTTTATCATCATTTTCTGAACATTTAACAGCTTCATACAAAGTGAGAGGGTTTTTTTATTTGTTTTAAAATAAAACATTTAGGCATCTCCTATAAAGTAAGAATGAATGAAAAGTGGACAGTAGCTAGAAGTGCTAATTGTATGCCATCACTTACATGATTCATGTTGTAAAAACTGTTCCTATATTAGATACAGACACTTGTGTTTATATATGTTGGAATATTTATCTCTGAAATCAATGCTGTTTAATTTTATTATCTTTAAGGATAATCCATCATTACATTTTTGAATACATTTCACCACATTCATATGTCAACGTACAAGGTTTCATCTAGAAAACATAACTTCATATGATAAAAAACAGAGTTCTACTGGAGTTTTTGTCAGGCATTGCATTTCTAAGGTGATATAGTTTTTTCTCACAGGATGCTGCCCAGGATCCTGCCCGATTTCTAAATGTGACCATGTGTCCTGATCACAGTGATGTAGTAGACATTGAATCGTGGTGGTTCAATTAGCTTCTATTACTGACCAGCAAATTAGAGAGGGAAACCAATTTTTCTCCAATATTAAATAGGTATTAAAAATTTTACTACAGAGCTCTCTAAAACAATTTCTCTTGTCTCACTGACAAACATAAACTTCAGCAATAAACAAAAAAGTTGCCACACCAAAATACAAATGCAAATGAAGAGAGAGGCTGCTAGCTAATTGGCTACCCAACAGGACTTCTTCCATTCCTAATGTGTTCCTTTAAGTCCCTGCTTTATCTTTTCTCATAGATTTTCAAATGAATTATAGGCATTTTCTCACTGAATATTTTAAACTAGACAGTAATTTTAAATATCAATATGGAATGATGACTCAATAGTGATTAAGAAATTTGCCTCAGATCAGTAGATGATGAGTGGACGAGGAACCAGGGCTGGCGACCCAGCAGTTAGTATTCCCTGCCCCAGCCTGTGGTGAGGGAGCAGGTCCCCACACCCCATGGTTCACCAAATAAGCAGGACAAACTGTCATGAATCTGAAAAAACTCACACAGTAGATTTAAAGATAATGTCTTCATCTAAATTATTTCATTGAAAGTATTTATTTCTTAGCAAGTTAATCACCAGACTAAATTATTTCAATGACTTTGGAGGCAAAATTATGAAAAGTATGCCATCATGCTCACATTCCATTAGTTGCTGAAGACTTTGAGTGATTTATGTCTCCTGATATTTAAATTTTAAATTACTGTTTAAAGAAGACTGATAATTTTAGCAACTTTAGTTTCTAAAAATAATTCACATATGCCTTTATTTTAAAAGATACAGAACTTTTTTTCTTTTCTTTTTTCTTTTCTTTTTTTTTTTTTTTTTTTTTTTTTTTTTTTTTTTTTTTTT
>NDGN010225827.1:0-11352 GCA_002564285.1 Tympanoctomys barrerae
TGCTTCCCCCAGCCCCCACTCCCCTCTCCCGCCCCACTGTAATCTCCACAGCCTGTGACAATGGGATGTCATCCAAAAGCATTGCTGGGTCTTTTGCAAGAGTTCCCCATGCGAGACTCGCTGCTTGTCCCTTCCTCTCCCCTCCAAACCAGCTGGCAGAGAGCCAGGCCAGCCCAGGGGAAGGGGGCAGAGCCTAGTGCTTGGCAGCTCTGAGCACCAGGAGGCCCCCATCAGCCTCCTCCCTGGGGCCCTATTTGGGTGATGAGCCCGGGCCGCGCGCTTGAGCGCTGTGCAGGCGAGGCCCGCGCAACATCTGCCCGGCCTATCTGGGATTAGTGGAGCGCAGCTTTCTCTGCTGTCTATGCTCATCTAGGAATTGGGTTCCAATGAGCTGGAACCTTAAGTTTTGGCAAGTTGTTTTCTCCTGCCAGCAGCCGGAGGGGGAGCTGCGACCTCCGTCTGGGTTCGTGAGTGGCAGCCTCTGGCACGAGCGCTTAGCGCTGACCACTTTGTCGCCTGTAATTGTCACAAATGAGGGCAGGCCTCGCAGGGCATGGGCTCCTCTTGGGACCGATCCCTGCCCTGGACCGCAGGGAGCCTCCCAGTGCAGCCCAAGGCCCTCGGCTTTGGGAAAGAAGGAGGACAGGGGCGACGCCAGTGCAGCAAACTGGCAGAGAGCTGTTGATAATAGAACTCATATGGTGTCCCTAGACCTCACTCCTAGGAGATCGGGCCAAATTAGTCCAAGCCATAATTCCATGTACTCACAAGAACCCAGTGCTGTCCCTGGAGTAGCTGTGCAGCCCCCACCAGTTCCTTCCTCACCCTTCTCCTGACTTCTGAGCGTACAAAGACCCAACTCAGGGCTTCAAATTCCACCCCCGTGAAACAAAAAGCCCATTTTGTAAAAGGATTTCCAAACTAAACCCACTTGTCTGAAACATTTTGCATGCAGTGGCTTTACCAAACTGTTCTTGACCACAGGAAGGGGTGCTGTTGGCTGCTCTTCAGCTGTCCCAAAGGGTTCCCACCACACTCATTGCCCTCTTCTGCATCTTTCCTCTCAGGGGTAACACCCAAGTCTGTCCCCCTCTCCACCAGCCTGCTCACATTCAGGCCCAGGAAAATAAGTTCCTATTACTTCATGTCAAAGAAACCCTTTTGAACATTGTTCTTGTCCAAGGGTAGGTATCCACTCCTAAAAGATTCTCGTGACAACAGCCTGGAAAACAATATATTCCTTCTGGGTATAGTAAATGGTACATGCCCGTAATACCAGCATTCTAGGAGGTTGAAGCAGGAGGAAAACAAGTTCCAGCATAGCTTGGGCAAGTTGCTAAACTAAATTTAAAATAAATAAAGAATCTCTGGAAATAAAATTCATTCCAGTGAAGAATTATTAGAAAAGAACAGACAAGATAACCTAGTATGAAGGCCTTGGAATCAATCTCCAATAGCACAAAAATAATAAAATAAAATAACAATCCTTATGTTGTTACATCATAAAATTAAGTAGTCACCAGACAAACTTCTGGGACTTCACAAATATCACAAAAATGATCTCCAGAGATGAGAGCACTTTCCATCTGACAGCGCTGCCTGACTACTAGCCAGGTAAAGGGCAAGAGAACACAAGAGTTGCAAATGGAGTCTGACTCTTGCTTGTGTGGGTTTTAGAGAGAAGGTAGAAGCTGGAGACAGAAGTCCCCACCCCAAATAGTCCCCCAGGAAGCCTCTCTCTAACAGCATCCAGTATTTTTGTTCTGTGTGACAACAGAGCCTGAGCTCCACAGGTCCACCCCCACCCCAAGTCACAAGAGCTCCTCCAGGCCGGGGGATGAGGAAGGGCAGGCAAGTTACAGGCCTCCTCCACAGTGTTGACCGGGGACCATTCATATGCAGGAGAAGTCCCCCTGAACAGAGTCTGTCTATTCCCCCACAAGCCCAGGATTATGTGCCAGGACAATGAGTCATTAGTTCCCTGGCCCGGCCTTGGTCTGGGACACACCCACACAGCCATGGCCCTACTATACGAGGGCCACCGGTGACTCCAGGCAGGATGGGTTCTCCAGAGAGCTTGGGGAGGCAACCTGGAGAAAGAAGGTTCTGTGGGGAACTTGGAGGCCTGGGCCCCAGAGCAGGATGCCCACATCCATGTGTGCTGACTCTCTCCAGAGTTCATATCTCACCCGTGCAAACATGAGCCCCTTCCCCCCTGCAGCGCTGTCCTTAGGGACTCTGAATGTGTTGGCTGACTTTGACTTCAAAAGTATGGAGCCTCCTGATGGATGGTGTGGACGACTTCCTTTCTGCATCTGAGAAGCTTCCAGAAAAGCTTTGTCCATAAGAGAAACATATTTCTCTCATCAGTCATGGACACCACCCACATGTCTTTGTTGATGGAAAACTGGATGAAGAACCAACCAGTTGTCTTGAGTGAGCTTCAGATTTGTGGTTCTTTCTAGGGTTGCACTTGAAACTTGCTTCACGGGACTATTGTGTAGATTAAATGAAACAAAAAGAATGATGCAGACAAGCTACACTACAACCTGGGTATCTCCTGAGTATTGTCTGGCATCTTCCTCAGAACTTCCATAACTGGGCTCCAGGAAGCACAGGCTCTGCTTTAGTTACTTCTCTCATTGCTGAGGTAAAACACCCAACACCAAAAGTTAAAGGAAAAAAGGTTCATTGGGTGCACAGTTTGTAAAGGTTTCAGTTGACAACCAGCTGGCTCCAAGGCAGGGGGCATGGCGGACAGGCATCCCAGAGGAGAAACAGTCAGTGGTAGGCAGAAGGTTGCAAGTAAGCCAGCAACCAGTGGCTGGCCATGGGTCTTTCAAACCCTTCTATCTTCTCCCGGCTACTCACAGCAGGTGACTTCACACCCTGAATCCTGGTGCCCTTGATTATAATATTACACCATGAATCAATCCCAGAATCACACACTCCAGATGCAGCCCCCTGTACAAAAGCCTCACCAATGACCACATGAGGATCTAGGGGACATCTAGACACAAGCTATAATAGTGTCTTCCTGCTCAGCTGGGAATACAAAAAGGAAACTGATTCTGGGCAAGTTAAGTGGCCCAAGTTCACACAGCTTATAAAAATCATATTATGTGGCAGATTAATAGGGCGGTAAGATAACGAAATGTGAACACTCAAACAATTTAGAGGCGTAAACAATGTTTTAGTGGTTCATAAGTACTTTAAAAAGCATACATATCAACTGGCAATGGGTATGCTAATAATAAAGCTAGTTTATCTATCTATTCAATAAAAACCACTTCTATGTTTCTGCTACTGTTTCAACCCCCCAGTCAAATTATTTCCTGAAATAGATGTTACAAACCTGCGGGTAATCTTGATTGGTTTTTCTCATGTGTCCTCCCAGGAGCAAATATTACTTATATGTATTCAGCTCCTCCTTTGGCACTGGGGACAACACTACTACTGGAAAGAGAAATGGAACTTACAAATCAGTCACGTTCTGTACCAAATCACTCTTTTGAGGGGGCCTGTCCCATGCACTGCTAGAGTTACTGGCAGCCCTGGCCCCTGCCTACTGGGTGCCTGTCCCACCCTCAAAAGGTGACAGTCAGAGTGTACCCAACCCTGCCAACACTCCAGGAGACAAAACACCCCAGTGGAGAACTACTACTGCAAAGAGTCACTTCTCAAACTCTGCACAGGGGCTCAGGACCAGGCCACACCAGCTCCATCGGTAGAATGGATGTCACCAGAGATATAGGGCCTGGTAGAGGGTCTGGAAGGGGCCGAGAGGGTGAGAGAGGTGAACTTTGCAAACCTTGGAGGTAGAGGGAGCAATGTGACCCACGACATGGGTGGAAGTGTGGTCCTGACCTGCGGTTTGTGCTGCTCCTGATAAAGACAAAGGATGGAGCTGTTCAATGTGAGGTTGATGCAACCCTGGGAGAAAATGTAAGAGTATGTATTCCAGAAAGCTTAGCAAAGCTAAAGCCATCATCCAAAGTTTGATACACTAACAGGAAGAAATGCAAACTCTTTTATTGTATTAAAAAAATCTAGTTATTATGACAGAGAACCCCTGAAGAGTTGGAAGGCAGAAGATTTTAGAAGGCTTGGGGGTAAGCCAGTACCTCCCCTTCATTTGCATATGAGAAAGCACTACAGTGCTGTTCAAGCACAGATCCCTGGGTCCTGCCCCAGCTTTTGTGGTTCAGAAGGTCTTCAGTGGAGCAAAGGACGCTGCAGTTGGTCCAGGCCTCAGTGCTGGTGTCAGCCTCATTTCCAAAGATGTGAATAGCAACCAGTCACATTAATAGAGATACGGCATCTGATGCAAGAAGACATGCCCTTATCAACTGAGCTGCAGTTGGTGTGCCAGGGACACCATATTTTAAAGGGATCTCTGGGAAGCTGGAGGATGCCGGGGAAGGTGCAAGAACGAGGCGGTATGGGAAGTGGTTGAGGAATGTGAGGTGTTTGGCCTAGGAAAGAGCCGCGATGGGGAGAATTCAGGAGGTGCCTTGAAATAGCTGAGAAGCTGTTCTGTAAAACATGGGTTTAATTCAGTTTTTATCCCCCAAAGTCAGCCACAATTAGTCCAAGAGAGGGACAGTAAGAAGTGTGAGGTCTACGGCTTGCTTTGGATGTGGAGTGAAATCCTGCAGCAACACTGAAATAATGCAAGCTCCAGAGGTCATTGAAAATGGTTTAGCAGCCCTAGGAAAAATAAATCTATCAGGTGACATTAATTTTAACAACAAATATTATTTAACCTAATACTTCCAATACATTCCCTGTTGGTGTGTGATCAACAAGAAAAGTACCAAAGAGATAGTTTGCATTTCTGTTTGCATTCCATGTGCTAAAGCCAGCGTGGGCTTTACACTCGTGCCACATCCACATCTGGACCAGACACACACCAGCAGCCCTCCATGGCCACATCTGTCAGCCACAATCTAAGAAATCAGCTACCATGAGGTGAATGATTGCTAACCTGCTACTGCTGTTTGCGTTCTGTGATGTTCATACTCCGCTCTTATATTCCCATTGTAAATTAAAATGAACTCATTGGAAGTCCTCGTATACAGTTTTGAGAATTTCATAATACATTTTAAGATATGGAGAGGCAGCCCGAGGCAGCCTAATTTGAAATGGTAGCAGAGCTTTTTTGCTTATAAGATACAGGAGATTCAGTGTGAATTGCCCTAGCCTGAGAATATCCTCAAATAGTTGATTGCTGGGCGTTCGACAAAGCTCAGAGGTTCTCTGGCTTCCAGCAGAGCGGGGTACAGCCATGCAGGGGTGTCCCCGGGAACTTGCTCCTAGAACTCCCAGGTGCACTGCTACCTTTGTGCTTGGTCTGGATTCCCGATGTCGAAACGTGGCTGCTGTGAGCTCCAGTCCGAAATCCCCCTGGCAGTGAGCAGGGGGGACAGTGGACAGTGAGTCGCTTCTCTTCTCCTATAGCGCCAACCGCCCCGCACCCACAGAGCCTCAGTGTGTCACAGAACCCGGGCCTTGTGAATGCGCAGTGTGGCTGCCAGACACAGTGGGTGTTTACATTTTTAAAAACGTGACAGTAAAGGACACACTGCCATTAGTCCTCCTCCCAGTCTCCCTCTCTTCAAGCACACCCATCCCACTGTCCTTGCCTCTTTCTGAAGCAGCTCTGGCAGTCTCCTTCTGCAAGTGCCTTTCATTGCACTCTCACGGCTACCTCCTTGTCCTGAGTGGACCCAAGTGCTCCCCTTGATGGTCAGCTTGACTCTGAGGAAGAGGCGGAAGTCATTCTGTGCAGATGCGATGAGTAGGGCGGAGGGGGACGTACTCACCCTCTTGTTTTTACCAGGCTGCCTTTCTTTGGATGACACTTGACAGAAACAGTCAGCATGTTTGTGCTTGCATGAAGAACTGCTTCAGAAGGTAGCCAGAATGATGGCGCTCGAAGCCGGGGCGCTATTTTAGGAGGAGTGGTGGCAATGTCTCTGTTGCTGTGATAAAGCCTTTTGTAAATGAAGTGTTCTCTCTCTCTTTTGATCCCTCCCTGTGTGCATGTAGTCAGGGCTGAGCCTTGGGGAGGGTGGGTACAGGTTCCCTAGGGTGAAGGCAGGGATTACGCTGGCTCCTTAGAGTTGGGCATTAGTGACAAAGGCTGGAGCTCCCCTTCCTCCTAGGTCACTGTTCTTGAAGAGACCACATTGGTATTTTCTGCACAAGCCCTGTTTGAATTGCCCCACATCAGGAGCTGCATCGAGGGTAGCGATCGTAAGTAGTGAGGCCACATGTGGGTCCTTCTTTCTCCTGAGAAATCTACCTAAAGAAGCCTTGTCCTGTGTGTGGCTGACTTTGGGTGGCAGACTAAGGTTACAATGAAACTGCAGAGTTTGAAGAATAAAGCTATATGTTTATAAAAAACTCCCAGAAAGTTGAGAAGAATGACATCTGCAATCTTCTGCCTTCCTCTGCCAAGTTTTTAATCTGTATGGTGACTGCCCCTCCCTCAGGGTCTCTGGACACAAGGAGGTGAGAATCTGGCAGGTCTGGAAGGCCCGCTGTCCACCATCCTCAGGCCCTGCGCATCGAGGCACGGGCAGGGCTCTGCTCTGCTTCTCACCTCCTGCAGCCCCCTCACAGGCAGGCTTTGTTTGTTCGAGTCGCACACTCCACTTTGCACTAGTCTCCCGTAAGATTTGGTTTCCACAGAGTTAAATACTTTCTCTGCTCATAGTCAAAAACTGAGTGGTTCTCAAATGCATCCGGTTATCTAGACAGGGCCACTGGCAGATGCCTGAAATTCTCTGATGAGCAATGGATTTGGAAAAAATAAAACCAAAGGCTCCAAAATTTGGCCAAGATAAAGGACTTACAGGGATAAGATATCATTAGTTATATAAAGTATGATTCTTTATCTAAAACTAAGGTTCACTTAGAAGTTAGAGTGGTGGGAAAATAGTAGTTATAGTGGGATAGGTTTCCCTTACAAGCCATCTTGTACTTACAATAGTACAAGATGTACTATTTGCCTAATGCGTGGGCTCCTATTCAACCCTCAAGACCCCCCAGAGGTTTACTGACCCTTTCCCTCAGGGATCTCCATTCTCTGTTCAGTTTTACCTCTTTACCTCCTTATTGCACTGGCCTGATCCTGAAAGGCAGGGTGGTTTAATGGAGTTGGACTCTCACAGACTCAAATCTCAGCTCGGTCTTACTCCCCTTTCCTTCCCCTCCCCTTCTCTTCCCTTGTCCTCCCCCTCCCACCCCTCCCCTCTCCTCTCCTTTCCTTTCTCTCCTTTTCTTCCCTGTCCCTTTTTCCCTTTCTTCTTTTCTTCCTTCCCTCCATCTATCTCTCTTTGTCTCTCTGCGTCTCTGTGTCTTGCTCTCTCTGTGTCTCTCTGTCTCTGTCTCCCTGTCTCTCTCTGCTTCTCTCTGTCTCTCTATCTCTCTCTGTCGGTCTTTCTCCCCCCACCCCATCTCTCTTTTTCTGCATTACCAGGGATTGAACCAAACTCTATTCTCAGCCCTTTTTACTCTTTATTTTGAGACAGCGTCATACTAAGTCACTAAGCTGCCCAGGCTGGACTCAACTTTGAGCTCCTCCTGCCATAACTTCTCAGAGTGCTGAGATTATAGGCTTGCTCAACCAGGCTAGCTACAGCTGTATCATTTCTTAACAGATTATCTAGAAAGCTTTAAACTTTGTCCAGGTTTTAGTTTCTTCAGCATTTAAAAAATACAAAGTTCTGTCAGACTACTCTTTAAAAAAAGTATGAGTTAATGTACGTAAATGTCTAGGTGTGTAGTCACTCAATAAATAGCCACATTATAATTATTATCACACTGTACTGTGGTTATTTGTTTAGAAATCTATCTGGCCCATTAGACTCTGACTTCCTCTAGGGCAGCGACTGTGTCTTGTTAAATTTTGTGTCTCAATCCAGAGTGTAAAGAAATAGATGTCTGTTGAAACAATAATGTGAATAAACCAGCGGGTGCCTAGACATAAGGAGGCTGTCCGCAGCTGCTGTCTGGGGCACTGTGGCCCTTTACCGGCCGTGTTGTGCTGAATGCTTTCATGTTCAGTTGAAAGCTTAGCACCTTGATAGACTGACTCCCATGAACGTCAGGTTTGCTTTCCAACCTCAAGCCCCTTTCCATGCCCTCATTTTGAACTGGAGAACCTGCCTGTGAGTTTTCCATGGAGACCCAAACTCATCACAGAGTCCGCCGGGCCACCGCAGCCCTGCCACATCCAAGCCTGAATCTGCAAACCAGGAAGTGCTACAAAGCAGGGCTTCTCCATCCCTGCCTCAGCCCATCGAATCAGAGGCAGCGTGGCTGGGTGAACTCCCTTCTAAAAAGCTATCTTGTTTGGACCCAATAGTTCCTTTCAGTGCAGGATGTTAATCTCGTTCTAACCATATTTTATAAATACAAAGCCAGATCCAGTGGTTCCACGGAGACCACATTTCCTAATCATGAGAGAAATGGCATTTACAGGAACATCTGAAATGTTCCTTCAGTAGCCTGCATGTTTGTAAGCCCCATATGAAGCCTTCATGCGGGCATGACTAATGGATCCACCTAATTAAATTTTTACAGCATTCCAGGACTGGAGTGTCAAATGTTTGCTTCCAGCTTGTCTCCTTGTAACACTGTCAAATAAGTCTCCCATCCCACCCCTTCCTACACACACCTTGTTTAGGGGCTGTAGGCTGCATTCCAAGGCCGTATGAAATCAGAATTGGGTTGATGAGGATGCAGAAATGGGTTGCCAAAGAGTCAGATTCTTGAAGTGGAGGTTCCAGTGGACACACAGTGGTTTACACCACCGCCAGAGGGGCCAAGGGGTGATTCTTCTGTGCCAGGACCTACCTAGCCCTTGTTCATTGTTCTTTGCCCTAACCACTCCACCTCCCTACCCCATCTGCATGAAAACATGCACACTCAAATGAGTCCACCTGCACATGCCTGCACACACCTGCCCTGGTAACACATGCTTTGCAAACAACCCTGGTGCCCCCATGTTAGAGAACAAGGACTCTATTCCTGGGCTCCTACCAAGCCAAACCATCAAAGATTTTCCTTTCTAATTCATCTTAGGAAAATCACTAACCATAAGTAATTCAGAAAACCGTCTCCTTCCGAGAGCGCCATCCTAATGTGGGAATCTGTCCACTCTGTGACAAACGGTTGACTCAAGTCAGGGTGAGACAAAGTGGTCAGAAACTCATGATGCAACTCAGCAGGATTTCTTGGCAACCATGCCTCCTGGGCCCGATCCTGAAATGGCTGATCCCAGAACCAGATCAAAGGACAAGCACTCTGGGACCAACAGGGCTCTGGAATCAGGTGGCCCCATAGCAGCTTCCGTTGGCATCAGGTATAGAAGTTTGAATAAGTTACATGGTCAAACTGAGCCTTAAGCTCTTTTTCTATAAGCTAACAACTTAAGGGGTCTCTTTACCCATTCCTAAGGAAAGAAAAATACGCCAAGCCTGGGGTATTGGTGGATCCAGTTATGAGAAGAGACTGACTGGTGGTTAACCTGGAAGAACCTCTACCTTCCACAGACTTCCACTTGGGGAAGTTCTCCCTGTGAATCCAGATTTTGTCACTGATGATTTAGAAAGCTTTGTGCCAGTTTCTCAGCCTCTCTCATGCCCAGAAGTATGACCTGGTGTTCTTTTGGTCACCCAGGGAAGAGTCTGTGGCCTGAGTCACTTGGACCACAGGAAATAGCCTACCTGTATTTAGTCTTTGGGTAGTAAGATAAACTGATTCTCAGAAGGGAAGGTTTTTTTCCCCCTTGAATTGGAGCATTTCTTCCTAAAGGGAGTTGCTTTTGTAGGCAGAGAACAAATAGTGTTGTGAAAGAGGTGAAATGGTTTTAATGATGCATCGCAAGAAGACATATGGGTTCTTGGACTCAATATGACTGTCATTCCTCAGCTCTGTATTCTTAGGCAAAGGTCTTAATCTCTCTGAGTCCGAGGTTCAAAACCTGCTCTGTGCTTAGGTAAATGTGTTCATCTTGAACCATACTCAAGTGGAGTCCTACATGCATGTGTTGATACTGAGTTGTTTCTTTGGTTTGAAAAGCTAAAGAGTAAATAAGGATCAATATGTCCAAAAGGGGTTGTGAGATAGGAAGAAAAAATTCAAATAGGAAGGGGTCAGTGCAGTGGGACGTAAAGAAGAGAAAAGCAAAGCAGTTGAGAAAAGAAGAAAAAAAAAGAAAACAAAACTTTTGCAAATATGGAGGGAAGATGGGGTTGAAGGGAGAGTAGGCAATGGGAAAAAATGGATCAAGTTATATCAAGCACAGGAACACATTCTCTGTATGAATGTGGTCATTTTGTATATTTAAAATGTACCAATAAAATCTGATTTAGAAAGAAATAAAAGACCCGCTCTGTGGCTTTTCAGGGTGCTGAGCACAGAGTGCTATGTTAAATGTATGAGGAGCTGTCAGCACCAAGGGGGCAGGGTCTTCTCCAGAGGTCCCCAACTCTGCTCACCCTTCTCCTGCCTGAGCAGAGAGCCAGCACTATATCTGGAGGGGATTCTGCATTTCACTCTGGGCTCATCTTGAGTGAATGCATTGTCTGATTGTCCCCCAAAGGAGGTTGGCAGATAAGGGCCACCAATAATTTGTCCAGTCCCTTCAAATGTGAAGCATAGAGTTGCCATGAGATCCATCAACTCTGCTTCTAGGTACATCCCCCCAGGAACTGAAAACAGACGTTCGAACAAATATTTGCACAATAGCATTCATCGTAGTCCCAATCACAATATCACAAAGATGAAATCCAGATGCTCATCAACTAATGGGTTGATAACCAAAATGCTATCTCACCTCACAGTGGAATAGTATTCAGTCATAGAAAGAAGGTCTGGTGCCTACTGCAACCTGCATGACCTTGAAATCATTATGCTAGCAAAAGCAGACACAAACAGTCATGTGTTGTACGATCGTATTTTTAAGCAATCTCCAGATTAAGTAAATCCATAAAGGCAGGAAAGAAGTTAGGAGTTGCTGGAGGCCATGGAAAGGTGGAAATGTGGAGTGAGCGCTTAAGAGGCACAAGGTTTTCGCCAGGGGAGGTGAAAGTGGCTTGGAACTTGAGCTGACATTTGCTTGAGGAACTTGAGGAACCATCAACGTTGCCACTGAGTTACACACCTTAAGATGCTGAGGGAACTTTTACCTTAAAGAAAAAAAAACTTCCAAGTCAGTGTGTGGGTGTTTCAATGCCAAACTGAAGAAAATAGGAAGGAAAGGAGAGAGAGAGAGAGGGAGAGAGAGAGAGAAAGAGAGAGAGAGGGAGAGAGAGAGAGAGAGAGAGAGAGAGAGAGAGA
>NDGN010226530.1:0-17997 GCA_002564285.1 Tympanoctomys barrerae
AAAAAAAAAAAAAAAAAAAAAAAATCCTTGGGCTGGGAGATGGCTCAGTGCAATAAGTGCTTCCTGGGCAAGCACAAGGGACTGAATTAAATCCCCACTTCCGGAAAAAAAAAAAAGCATTGGGCCTGTAGGCTTTGGAGTCAGGCAGACTTGTTCAAATCAGTTCCTTGTCCAGCTGAATGGCCTTGAGAGAGCCGGCCAGCCTGTCTGAACCTGTTTTCCTCTGTTCATTGTGGGCACTAGCATATAATATTTGGTTGTTTGGATTAGATGAGCTCATGCATAAGAAATACTTCTTACAGCCTTTGAGTAGATATGCACTCACATACTGTTGACTGTTACTGTTTTCCACAGTTGCTGGTCTGAAGCAAAATACCTCTGACCTGTGAGGGAGTGTTATCATCTGTAGCTTTGATAACAGCTTTTCCTTGTCCTTTGGGCAGCAGGTTTTATATTTGGGCCTCTGTAATATTCACCCTACCCTCTTCCCTGCTTCTCCTCAGCCATCCCCGCAGCCACCATGAGGAACATCTTCAAGAGGAACCAGGAGCCCATTGTGGCTCCTGCCACCACCACGGCCACCATGCCGATCAGCCCTGCAGAAAGCTCCAACTCCACGGAGAGTGGTGGTGCAGGGGAGAGTCAGGAGGACATGTTTGCCAAGCTGAAGGAGAAGTTCTTCAATGAGATCAACAAGATCCCCTGTGAGTGGCCTGGCTGCTGCTGGGCAGGGTGGTAGGGGCACAACTGGGCTGGGCTCTCCTCTAAAGCTTGGACCTCAGCCTGGATTCTTCGGGGGAAACTCCTTGAGGAATAGGGGGAAATGTGGCCTGGAACCAGTGAGGGGTTGGTAGGGGTTATGTGCACAAAACTCCAACAGAGAAAAAATTCTTACAACTTAAATAAATGCCCCAAGACATGATGAAATAGAAATCATTATTCAGCCTTTCAGCTACATTTTGAAAGGAGTTGTGTTTTTGTTTTGTTTTGTTTTTGTTTTAATATGATGAATAAAGGTTTCCGCCACATTCTGAATTGCTGGTAAAGGCCACAGCTCAATAGCAGACGCCAGAGGTGCAACTTTGGGGGTGGGGAGCTGCTGCTTCAGGACCACGGAGAGCACCCAGCCCACCGCCCACACACCTGAGCTCCGCCCAGTCCCGCTTGCTTATGGGGTGATAAACCTCCGGAAGCCTTTCTGTCTCTGAGGCAGCCCTTTTGTAACTGGGACCAAGGGGCTGCTGTGACCCACAGGTGTGGTAAGGACCGACTAGCCTCTGTAGAATGGCCCATCCTCCAATTTTAAACTAAACTCTGGTTTCCACCTAAAAACCTGCCCACTGTGCTTCCACAGTACCGAGGGCAGAAGTGAAGGTAAGAGTAGTGCAGTAGTGAAAAGACATCTAAGGTATTTGCAGCCAACATGCGACCACTCATGAATACGAGCATAAAGCACTTTGGAGCATGGGCATTGTGGGCAGTTCTATTCCTGACCTATTTCGGCCAGCGTGCAGGACTCAGGCTGGGGGCGTGGTGTACTGACTCGGGGCCCTTCTCCGTGCGGGCAGTGCCTCCGTGGGCTCTGATTGCCATTGCCGTGGTTGCTGGCCTGCTGCTTCTCACCTGCTGCTTCTGCATCTGCAAGAAATGCTGCTGCAAGAAGAAGAAGAACAAGAAGGAGAAGGGGAAGGGCATGAAGAACGCCATGAACATGAAGGACATGAAGGGTGGTCAGGTAGGAGTGTGTGGCGTACGGGTGTGGGGAGGAGGGACCCAGCTCCGCTCTCCTGAGGCTGAAACCAAAGGTTTTCTGGGCTCCTACAGCCAAACTGGCTCCTCCTCCAACCTCCACAGGGCTCTGTTGGCTGCCCCAGCATCATCTGCTCAACAACTGGTGGGAAGGGGAACTTAAGCATATGTCAGCATGACCTCATTCTTGAACACAAGGGAGGGCATATATGTGCTGAGTCCATGGAAGCCACTGGAACAAAATGCCAGAGACAGCCTGCTGGTGGGGGACGCTGTGCTTTCCTGCCAGATAAGGCTGAGGAACAACAGAAGCTGACTTGGTGGCATCTGGCATGGCTGGGTAGGCAGCTAGGTAAGGCAGGAGAAAGGTTCAGTGCCACCAAGACAAGCCCATGTGGAATCCATCACCGCCCATAGGGAACTCAGTTTATTCTAGTCTTAAGGACAGGTGTCTTTTGGTGTTGGTCAGACTAGAAAGATCCTTTTCTTTTTCCTTTTTCAGCAATGCTGAGGATTGAACCCAGGGCCTTGCACATGTTAGGCAAGCACTCCACCTCTGAGTCACATCCCCAGTGCTCAAGAAGTCCCTTACTGTACAAAAGCCTCATTTTAAGTTCACAGAAGCCCTTCATATCCCCATTTCTGTTTTGAGAAGAACTTGAAAAAATCACAAAGACTCAGTATGGAGGATGGAAGGGGCTGGTCTCAAGTTGGCCAGGGTCTCATTGCTGTTGAGTGCTTTTGTGGCATGTGCACACATAGGCATGTACATACATGTGTGTACACCTGGCCCCAAGAGTGAGCTGTGTGGATCTGGCCCAGCCTAGTTTCCCCACATGGCTCTGAATTCAGGGACTGGCATGAGCTATGGATTTTTATGTCCCCTTCTTCTCTTTCTGCCTCCATGGACAAATCTTGCTGCTGTCTGCCTGAACTGTGCTGCTGGTATGTCTTGCCCAGGATGGGTGAGGTCTGACTTGGGACTGGTTTGGGGTGGCATCTCATGTGGGAAGTGAATCCTGTGCCTCACACTCTGTATGGCTTGTGGCTGAGCATCAGGCCCCCTAGGGTGGTGCTCCATGGGGAGAAGGGACCCATCAGATCTGGAGCCTGCTTCCATAGGCAGGGATGGTGGGCTACATGGGGTTTTGATGGGCTGAGGGGCAGCAGTTCCCCCTGGTTGTGCCATCCCTCACCCCCACCTTGCTCTGAGTCAGGGGCAGGCATGACAGGGAAGGCCTCCTGCTGCCCTGGTGCTGAGCCTGGCTACTGCTGTTCTCTCCATTGACCTTGCTCCCCCCTCCCCACAAGCTCTTTCAGGATGATGATGATGCGGAGACAGGCCTAACTGAGGGGGAAGGGGAAGGGGAAGAGGAGAAAGAGCCGGAGAACCTGGGCAAGCTGCAGTTCTCCCTGGACTATGATTTTCAGGCTAACCAGGTATGGAGAGCTGGGCCGGGGGACCATGGAAGTGGGGACCTGGGGCTGGATGTGGGAGGTAGAAACAGTGCCCTTGTGTGGGTATTGCTGCTTTCTGTGATATAGGGTGTATCTGTCTGGACACTGACCTGGCGCGGCCACCAGCCTGAACTGGGCAAAGTGTCAAGTTGACTCTGGGTTAAGCTGCCCACCAAGCTTAGGCAAATCAGTTGCCCTTTCAACTTCAAGTATCCTGGTGTCACTGCACATTCCTGGGGCAGAAGGTGGAGGCCAGCCTTGCCTGGTCACCACCCCACCCCACCCTCTAGCTGTCACCTTTGAGGAGGATTTGGAAGGTGTTGGGACCAGGGCCAGCTCTGGAGTTGGAGTATTGTGGAGACTCAGGACTCTCCCTCCATCCCTTTGTCCACAGCTCACTGTGGGAGTCCTGCAGGCTGCGGAACTACCTGCCCTGGACATGGGGGGCACCTCGGACCCTTATGTCAAAGTCTTCCTCCTTCCAGACAAGAAAAAGAAATATGAGACCAAAGTCCATCGGAAGACTCTGAACCCAGCCTTCAATGAGACCTTCACTTTCAAGGTGACGAGACTGGAAGGCGCTCCAGCTCCCTCCCAGTCCTTGAACTTTGCAGATCTTCCCTTAGTCTTGGGCCAGGGCCAGGGCCCCAAGCTAAGCTGTGTGGCAAGCTGGATGCAGCCCCAGCAAAGTCACTGCTAGCCTCATTCTCTGCTCTACAGTAGCCCTGCTGGGCCTTTCTTCTGCCTCTAAGGACTGACCAGGAGGCAGGCCTAGGCCAGAGACTTACACATGGCATTCCTTGGAGGCACACCAGTCATTGCAGCCCCTTCTGATCTCTTTGCACCCTGCAGGTGCCATACCAGGAGCTAGGGGGCAAAACTCTGGTGATGGCCATCTATGACTTTGACCGCTTCTCCAAGCATGACATCATTGGGGAAGTAAAGGTGCCCATGAACACTGTGGACCTTGGCCAGCCCATCGAAGAGTGGAGAGACCTGCAAGGCGGGGAAAAGGAGGAGGTGAGAGCAGGGTGAGGCCTAAGCCGACAGAACGGGGCACACTGCTAGACCCTCCTGGGCCTGGCGGACAAGATGGGCTTTAGAGTGAGGCCTCTCAGGCTGGGGTTCCAGCTCATGCCACTGAGCTCCTG
The DNA here is from genome assembly GCA_002564285.1 of Tympanoctomys barrerae. Classification (NCBI taxonomy): domain Eukaryota; kingdom Metazoa; phylum Chordata; class Mammalia; order Rodentia; family Octodontidae; genus Tympanoctomys; species Tympanoctomys barrerae. The sequence goes on from NDGN010226530.1 coordinate 4,359, forward strand.
GCTGTGGGCTTCCTTTTTAGACTCCTTATAGATGAGGAAGAAATGTGCATGTAGTCTGGTGTTTGGTAGGTAGTCGACTAAATCGGAACCATTCTTGTCATTATTCACAAGGTTCTGCTATCTTGTAGGGTCAGTGACTCCTGATTCTGTGCCTCAGTTTACCCACATGGAAGTTCACATTTGCTCTAAAGGATTCTCAGCATGGGGGCTTGTCCTAATGACTGCTCCAGTGCGCATTTGCTCATCATGTATTACTGAGTACCTGCTGTGTATCCAGAACTTCACTTTAGCCACCCTTCCTTAAAAGTATTAGTTCTTTCTCTGCCTGGGACAGGCCCTGGAGCTGCCAAGAGTGGTGCTAGGCAGTGGTACGGGGATAAGAAGAGAAGCACAGGACATCCTTGTGGACCTGGGGGCTCGTGCTGTGTCCAGAAGTCAGGGCAACGCACTGAAAATAGGATGGTGTAATGTGCTCAGTCCCAGGTCTGAGGCCCTGCGGTGTTGGCTGAGAAGTAGAGTCAGGAGTGCTAAATGCTCCTCCTGTATCCCTCTGGGTGCCTCAGTTTCTCATTGGAAAGAACCCTTGCCTTCTTTACATGAAAGAGTTGCAGTGACAAAGGAAAGGGAGCAAAGTGCTTTGAATATCAGGAATTGCTGTGAACTACAGAATGAGCCCCTTCAGGTCAGGTCTAAAGCAGATGTGGGGGTCACAAACTGGGCTGGCAAGACTAGGCCAGTCACCCTCGGGCAGTGCCTGACTGAGATGACGAGTTCCACTTTTCCCTGGACAGCCAGAGAAGCTGGGTGACATCTGCACCTCCCTGCGCTACGTGCCCACTGCGGGGAAGCTCACTGTCTGCATCCTGGAGGCCAAAAACCTCAAGAAGATGGATGTGGGCGGCCTTTCAGGTACACACAGTGCTTCTGGCTGCCATTGGGTGGCACCAGTGAGCCAGTCACTACTCACCACCCCTAGAGTTTGCATGTGCTGTGGAGGAGGAAATGTCCCAGCTCTAGGAGCAAGATGTTTCCCAAGGGAGCTCTGGCTTCCCACTCCCCGTTTCTCCAAGGAGGCCCTGCCCCCCAATCTGAGTTGCCGTCCCTGTATTCCCTGGCCTTGTCCTGTGCCCCATGAAGGAGAGGATCAATGAAACTTCATCACCCAGCTGGCCAATGTCTTAGGATTTTACTTCTCTCAGGCAAGTATAGGAAATGGGAAGGGCTTAGCCCAAAGTGTGCCTCTCTGCCACAAACTGAGGACACTTCCAGGAGGTGCAGGCGCTATTGGTTATGCCCTGAGAAGGGACACTGTGTGTGTGTGTTGCTGTATCAGATTTACCTGGTGGTACCTGGAGGTGGGCACAGAGTGCTGGAGAACCCTCTGCCTCCTCCATGGTGCCCTAGGAATGGGCGTGGACTCTGTCATTGATCAGTGTGTGGCCTTGTGTTGGTCATTTCCCTTCTTTGGCCTGTTTCTCATCTACAAGGAAGCTTAGATCAGGCCAGGGTGAAGACATAGCAGAGGTATGCTCTGCCATTAGTGTTACACTGTCCCCTAATGCAGGTGTCACCAGTCTGTCCCCATACTCTTTTACAAGGCCTCCTTCAGACCCCAAAATTGTCCCTGTAAGATCTTCCTGACAGATCAGAGCTGTCCTTGAGGTGAAACATTTTGCCACCCTGAAGTGGAATAATTCTTCTGTCTTTTTGGACTGCCTTGGTGCTTTCTGCTCGCCTGCTCTCAGCAGGGGGAGACCCTGTCCTTCTGAGGCTGGAGTAGGCCAGTCACTTGACAGCGAGGGGAGAGCTAAAGAGCCTTGGGTTGGGACTCTCTCCACAGACCCCTATGTGAAGATCCACCTGATGCAGAATGGGAAGAGGCTCAAGAAGAAGAAGACAACAGTGAAAAAAAAGACCTTGAACCCCTACTTCAATGAGTCCTTCAGCTTTGAGATCCCCTTCGAGCAGATTCAGGTGCTTAAGCCCTTTGGGTCTGAGGCACAGAGCTGGGGTGGGGATAAAGGAGTCCCCACCCCACTGGGAGGTGGGGGCAGGAGACTCAGGAACACAGGTCATCATGTGTTGGGGAAGGCTCAGGTGTGATGGTCCCTCTCTGGGGCATCTTCTGAAGAGTCCCCCTTTTCTGATGTGATGAACATGAACTAATTCCAGAAATTGCTACATATCAGTCTTTAAGGACTTTGAGGAACATGGCCACATATGGGTGTTTGTGACAAAAGCCCATGGTTGGGAGTGACAGGAGAAGAAAAGCTGTCTCCTTCTCCATCCTTCCCTGGCCATGGCCTGCCACAGCCATCCCTGCCCTCATCTCTGCTACTCCTAGCCCTGTTCCCATCCATGCCTCTCCCCTCACTGAGCCACCCAGCCTTCTCTGTTCTTCTGTCCCTCCCTCCCTCCTTTCTTCCATCTTGCCCTCTAGCAAATTCTACGCCTGTCAGAAATGAGGGAGGTCTGTGTTTTTCTCCACTTTTGAGTATGGCTGGGATATGGTGGACAAGGACAAGAGCCCCTTTGTGACTATAGTGAGGTATAACCAAGGCCTTACACCGGGCATTTCCCATGGAATCCTGGACTTGCCTCCTTTGTAGTGAGCTGATCCACTTGGTTCTGCTCCCCTATAGAGCACTGAGGGGTAGGAGTGCCAGGGGGCACTCAAGAGTTAGAGGTGCCTGATGAGTCATGTATGGAATCCTCCAAGGAAACAGTGGGTAACTAACTCAGCAGGAATGGGAGCCCAGTAAGGCTTTCCAGTGGAGAACTTGAGGCAGATAGCAGCAAGCATGCTGCCCAAGCATCACACATCCCACATATCCAGACCCAGTGTCTGACCTTCTCTCCCTTCACAGTGAAACCTGCTTCATCTGAATAGTGTTTTTAGTGAATGGCTCTACCATCTGCCCAGCAGCCCAAGCCAGAGAGCCCAAGCCAGACACCTGAGCATCATCTTAGACCTCAGTCCTTTCCCTTTTTCATGTATCCAACATCCTGTCCTGAGCATTTCCTAAGTGCAGGCACTAGTCAGGCACTGAGAACACAAGTATGTAGAAGGCTCAGTACAAAAAAAAAAAGTTGGGGGCCGGGGAAATGGCTCAGTAGAATAAGCACTTGCCTAGCAAGTGCAAGGGACTGAGTTCAATCCCTGGTTCCCGAAAAAAAAAAAAAAAGGCTCAGTCCTGACTCCAGAGGTGGTCACAGTGGGAGGGGACAAGCAACACACTATGAGATGACAGCTTCATTGAGCATTAGGAAGAGGACACTAAACAGCCGAGGGATGGCCCCTCAACAAGTCTATCTGTTTGCTAAGTCACAGTTCTCTCAATACCTCTCCTATCTGGCTGTAACTTTCCAATTCCACTGCCTTCATTTATGTCAGTGTCCATCCCATACCAACCTCCAACAACTAACTGGTCTCCCTGTCCCTTAGGCCCAGCCCCCCTCCAGTGAATCCTCCACTTCAGCACCACCATTTTCTTTCCAAATTAACCATGCCACTCTTAAAAATCTTTTAGCTTCTTGGCTGAAGGATAAAATGCCAACTCCTGAGCTGGCTCCAGCCCACTCTGGTTACCTTACCATCTGCTGCATGGTTTCTGACTCCACAGTGCCATGATTCTGCACGTCCAACATTTCTTAGTCACCAAATGTATTTTTGTGTTGCTGTCCCTAACTAGGCTAATCTTTCCTGGAGTCTTCATCCCCCTTTTCTCCTCTGAGAGAAATCCTTACCCTTCCTATCCCATTCAGATGTCACCTCCTGTATGAAGCTTGCCCTGACTCAGCCAAGCTCTACCGTCACCTTCTATGAATACCCATAGACCCTTGTGCCTAGCTCTGTATCATAACCTTTATCACTTTGTATTGCCAGTTTGTGGTTGTGTCTGTTCATCTCATTAGAGTTAAGTCACCTTTCCACTGCCCCCTATCAAGTGCTTAATACAGCCAGTGCTTAACATTGCACTTGTCTGGTAAATGCCTGTTGGTAGAAACATAGGTCATCTCTAAAAGGTGTAGCCTCTGCCTCTATGTAAATTCAGTCTTAGCTGGATACAGAAGTAGAAGCAAGAAGTCCTGGGAAGACTTTCCTGCCCAATCATTTGAAGTAGTTTGTTAGAGGGGAGAAATTTGGTGATGCAATCTCCAGTCTTCACCTTCCAATTCCTCCCTCCTTTGTTTTTCTTGTAGAAAGTCCAGGTGGTGGTCACTGTGCTGGACTATGACAAGCTGGGTAAGAATGAAGCCATTGGCAAGATCTTTGTAGGCAGCAATGCCACAGGCACAGAGCTGCGGCACTGGTCTGACATGCTGGCCAACCCCCGGAGGCCCATTGCCCAGTGGCACTCGCTCAAGCCTGAGGAGGAGGTGGACGCACTTCTGGGCAAGAACAAGTAGGCGGCAGCAGCTGGGACCCAGCGCCCTTCACGGACACTGACAAGATCCAGAGCTATCAATACCTCAGTTGTGCAACCTTAGAGGTTTTGTTTTGATCTGTCTGTGATTGTATACTTGTTTTTCTTTCTTCTCTTTTTAAAGACCAACTTTCCCTTTGATGGCTATGTGAGGAGAGTCCCCTAAGAGGTAAAAGAGAAGCCTGACTCTGTTCATCGTCCTAGGAACTGTGCTTGCTGCATGCTGTCATGGTTCCCTCTCACTCTTCCAGTGCTTCACTTAAGTTTCACCCAAGTGAGGCACTCTACTGGCAAAGTTGCAGCACTTCTGTTTTTTGCACATTCTGGACCAACAAAATGGTGGCACATCCTGTTTCCTGACAGCGAAAGCAGGGCAACACAGTGGCCAATGGTGTGTGTGTGTGTGTGTGTGTGTGTGTGTGTGTGTGTGTGTCTGTGTCTTTGTCTTTGAGTATCTCTCTTCAAGCCTGGGATGAGTCATGGATAGTGAAGCTATATGGGAAGAAAAAGTTCTTCGGGAACCTTGACATGAAGGAAATCCACTGATGGTGGGAGATCTATCAGCTTGTGGAAAAGGCTCAAAATTGTGTTCAGATGCCAGAAGCTCCTACCTTCCTTGTAGATGGCTCTTTGGGAGGCAGCAAGATGGGACGGGATGTGTCCAGAATGAGGACCAAAGCCCTGATGCCATCATAGACTTCCTGTTGGTCACAGCTTCTCCAGAAGTGGGGGTTTTGAAACATTTGTGGAAATACACCATTCTAACTTGGTCAGACTCTTAACAGGGACTGTCAGTCCTAGGATCTCACTCTTACTGACAGTGAATATCAAAACTATGAAGAAACATCAAGGTCTCTTTATTCAGAAAGACCAAAATCAAAACTCTTGCATCATGGCCCCCGCCAGTGGGAAACACAGATGCTTTCACTCTCTCCAGAATCTAAGCAGTACCATGCCTTTGCATTTTTTCTCCATTGTGCTTTTGCTTCAATTTCTCTTTTAAGTGGAGCAACTTGTCTGAAGACATGTTATATGTACAGAGCCAGAGAACTTTTGAGAAGAAGGCTTAAATGTTTTTAGTTTCCTTGAGGTCCAGGTAAGAAGGGGGTGGTAAAAAGGGGAGAATGAAGGACAGATGATGGGAGTTTCTGGGATGGGAACATTTGGATTCCTCCAATGCCCGCCCATTCCTTGTTCTTTGAACACTGTGCTGTCCATACTGTAGGACGTATAAGTAGTGGGGTGATCATGGAGGCCTGTGAAGAGGCCCCAGCCTAACATTCATTAGTCTTTTCTCTATGAATGCTAAGATAGTGGTGGAGGAAACCTTCCAGGGTTTCTACCCCATCCTGTTGTCCCCTTCCCCATTTACCTCTTGTCCCCAGCATTGATTTTTAAAAAGCCATATATATGTTGGTCAAATTTGCACTGAGTCTCCTTTCAAACCTTTAGCCCAGTCAAGAAAGTCAGGTCCCCATAAGGCCAGAGGTCAGCTCTCTTTGTCTCTCTTCTCTTAGCCTCTCTTTTCTGTCTTCAATCTTCAGACCCTTGCCATTTCCTCACCACAAAAAACTCACAGCTTCCCTGGAAGCTTGGGAGACACATTCCCAAGAAAGATGGCAGCACTTCCTGTCCTTCCCCATCTGGGCCACTTTATCTTCCTATAGGCACCTGAGATGGAATGATAGTGTTGGAATCAGGCTTTGAGACCCCAGAGTGTGTTAAAGAAGTGAAGAGAGTATTAGATTTTGCTTTGCTTTGTTGTTATTCAAGTAGGGAGTGAGGGAACATCTCCACCAGAAAGAGACCGGAAAGAAAGTCTTTGCTGACCTGAGACTGACCCTTCTCTTTTCTGCTAGTGCTATATGGGAAGTCATGTGTTTTATATACCTTATGTGTACATACCTATTAGGAAGGCAGCAGTATAATACAAATATGAGCTCTAGTCCTTGGGATCAGAGTTATGGTCATGGTAGAGAGTTGCAGGACAATAGAGTGCCTTTAGAATCTGGGTGGCAGCAGAGTATAAGTCCAAGTATGGACATCAGGTGTCACTGGACTCCTCTCCCATTCCCAGGGCTGTGAGATTTTGGTGCTCTCAGGGTCTCTTCTCGCCCACATTCCATAAACTTCATTCATGGAAAATTCTGTCAATCTCTACCTTTATTATTTTACTCTTTCCAACCATCAGGGATTCTTCTGTGTTTATGAACCTCATTTACTCCTTCTAAAGCCTAACACTTGCCACTCCCTTGCTAGAGAAAGGAAATGGTAGGCCCCTCTGGTGGTCTAAGTGTCCCAGGCCTGGAGACAGAAGCTGGGTTTATTATTGAGCCTACCTCTGTTGGGTACCCTGAAGGGGCAGGGCAAGTTACTGTGTCTTTGAGTGTTGGCACCAGTGTGGAGCTAGTGTGCGTGTCAGGAGCATCTAGCTACTTGAGCAGATGGCACCTGGCTGGGTCCACAGGCTGCAGGGAACATAGTGATAAGTTTACTCTATCTATGGGCTGATGTAATGCAAACCACAGCATCATTCTAAACCCTCCCTGCTGTGCAGGTCTACTTCCACGACCATTAGGGCACTGGGGCTTGGTGCTGAGTAGCAGAGTTAAGGTGTCTAGATGCTTCTGGGAGTGAGTTTTCATCCAAAAGTCTGTTCCAGAGAGGAAAGTCCTTAGTGGAGAGATGATTTCTTACAGAGGGTCTAAGGCTATGATAATCTAAAACTAATCCCATCCAAAAACTGGGGGTGTTACTGAAAAGCTGTTTTCTCCCTGGATATTCATTCCAGAAAGGACATTAACTCTCCCAGAGCTACAGGCAGCTATTTAAACTTTGGAAGCAGAAGCCTAGGCCCAAGGGAGGCTGGGCAGTCCCAAGCAGAGTAGGTATTTGGCATGATGAGAAATGACTTCCCTGGAGTCTATGAGGCCAGTCTCAGATCCTGATTTTTTCTCTTCTGATCAGTAACTTGAATCTCTACAGAATCAGTTTGAGATTTTGCTGGAGCAAGGCTTCCGTGAGAGAAGGGTCACTACAGGTCGCCTGCAGGTAAAACTAGCTCTCTTGTATACCTGTCCCCATGCAAGAGATGGATGATAGCAATGAGAGCACTGTTTTCTGTGGAGGGTGAGATCCTTTGTTTCTTTAATGTCCTACATTAATTCTTGAGGTTTTCATGGCCTGGGTCTTACCTGATCTTTGTAGAGCCTGTCTCTGAGGGTGTCCCTCCCCTCAAGTGTAGGAGTTTGAGCCAGGAGATGCCTTCATGTCCTCTGCTGTGCCCCTTCTTGGTTCTGTCTTCCTTCCCACCTGGGAATGATCAGGGGCTTCAGAACCATGGGTGGGGAGGGGCCCCAAATCCTGATCCTGGCAGCCCAGAGATCCATGATGTAGTTGCCAGATTTGGCAAATACAAATACAAGATGTTCAGTTAAATTTCAGTTTCAGGTAAACAACAAATATTGCCTATTGTCCTAGGCAATATCTGAGACATAGTATACTGAAAAGTGATCCATTGTTAATCTGAAATTTAAATTTAACTGGCCACCCTGTATTGTGTCTGGCAACCCTGTCTTATAACCATGTCTCCCTGTTCCCTCTTGGTTCTGGGGGCCAGCGAATGCTCACCATAGATTTGACTCAACTTGTTTTTCAAACTGCAATACGGAGAAGGGGACATTGACTTGAAGATATCTGAATATACTTTATTTTTCAAGTGACAACAAAACAAGAACCTTCTGAAGCCATTTGAGCCTCATCTAACCCCTTCCATGTGTGTTTAGTTATATATAAAGGATAGTTATCTATAAACATATGAACAGAAATCTTGTTTAATCAAGATGCATGTCTATAACTTTCTGTAAATAGCCGCATGGCAATGCTGGGAGTCTCCTTGATTTCCCAACCCCAGACCCATTTTACAGAACTGGCTGAGCCTGTCCCTTCCATGTATGTCATGTGGCGTCTTTGTCTCCAGTCTGACCCTGCTGCCCCTCACTGGGAACCCCGCAATGGGAACCATCAGGATGGAAGAGTTTCTGGCCCACAGGCTGATTCTGTTGGAAGATGCTGCAAGGCACTATGCCCCTGAAGGCCCATCTGTTGCACATTTGTCTGCAGGGCCACCCCTTGGGATACTGTGTGCTGTGTCTGGTCTGGTGTCTGTGTCCCATTGCTCCTATGTCCTGTGTGTGTGTGGTATGGTTCCCTTCTTCCCACTGTCTGAACTAACTGAAAAGCCATAAAGGGAGCCTCCTGTTGGAGACTACCCTTTGCTCCTCCCAGGAGCACCTGTGTCCCTCTGACTGGCTCCCCACAAACCCCTATGACAGGCCCACCTGGTGTCACCCTCTTTTGCTCCTTTAGCCTGGTGCTATGAGGACAGATGGTGCCCGGGGCTTCTGGTGGGGCCCTAGGAGATGACCCTGGCTGGCTTTCTTGGCCTAAGTCTGATGATTCAACTCCATCTCAACCCTGTTGTTGTCAGGGCAGTGGTAGGGACTCCACAGTTTTGGATACATACTTAGGGGCTCTGTAGAGACCACCAGGGTTTTCAGAAAGCAGCTAGCTAGTGGCTCAGTCTGTGGTCAGGTTCCCATTTATCCCTTGGGGGACCCACGGTTAGTAACGGAGGGGGGAGGCATGGGGAAAACCTTGGGCAACACAGTGGGTTAAGCTCTTCTTCCATACTCCATCCTAATCTGATGGAGCATGCTTCGAGCAATGTGGGCCACCCTCTGAGTAGGGGGCAGGTGTGCACCAGGCTCTGACCACATTTGCTCCCAGGGCAGCCCCTACCTGGTATGCTGAGCAGTGGAGAGGTAAAGCTCTGGTCAGCATGTTGAACTGCAGTCCCTCGCTTACAGCCTCCTCATGGCCACCAGGAGGCCTCAGGCAAGAGAACTTGAGAACTAGGGTGGTTGTACAGGATAAGCCAGAGCCAACAAGGTGGGCTCTGCCATTATAAACCACCATGCTTGGGCACACACTCTGATAGACTTTATATACCCCGTGCTGAGGTTATAAAGAGTGGAGAAAGTGGAAGGAACCGTTTCAGAGCCAGCTAGGGTCAGCTCCCAGTGTAGGGCCTCCCCGTCTCCAGACAGAATCAAGGCAAGAGCTGAGGGAAAGTCTGTCTGGCCAGATGGTGGGACAGAATGTGGGGTGCTGAAGTTTCTCCTCCACCTTCCTTAACAATCAATCTGGGCTTTAAGGGTTCCCCTTCAGAGAAGCTTCACCATTCTGCCCTGAGTCCAGCTCATCTAAGGACTTGATTTGCTGCTTTCTGAAAACCTTAGGGCTAGAAAACATCAAAATGGGGGCAAAGCCTAGCCTAGCCTGGCCTGGGTCATTCCCTGGGTCACCTAGGGAATGTGTGGCCCCCACCAGGAGCCTCCCTTGTGCACGAGGAGGACATTTGTGGAGCCCTAGCTGCCCCCTTCCTCCTGCTTGGCAATGCTCTCCACCCCTTATGTGGACTCTGTTGTTCTTGTCTGATCTCTCGTCAAAATTGTTATTTTGTAACGAGCTGCGTCTCCTTATTAAAGAAATGAGCTGAAAGAAACCTGGGGGTGGGGGGTGTCTCCAGTCCTTTTTCCTGGGCCACAGTGGGGCAGGGGTTGGATAAGGGTGGTGAGCTGCTCCCAGGTCCTGGCCTATAACCCAGCACCCTTCCCCCCGTTGAAACAGCAGACAGGGCTGAGCCCTGTGTGGCGCTTGGATGGGGAAGAGGTGATTAGAGCTCTGGTGGTGGGCAGGACACACGACACTCCACAGGAAGCCACATGCCAGTGCCCACCACTGCCCTGGGGAAGCTGGCTGTGCTGAGAGTCAGTCCTGGCAAGGCTGGTGTGGCCTACATCCCTGCCCTCCCTCCAGTAGAGCTGGGCTTAGGGAATGACCACAGCACAGGAGCTTAAAAATTGAGAATTCCCACAAAGCTTTGAATTGTCCCACTGTAAATAATTCCAAGTGTCTTGTACTCACAAGGTCAGGGATGAAGAGTAGGGCTTGGGAATGTTGAGTGTGAGGCAGTGTTGCCCCAAGACTAGGAAAGGACTGGCGTTTTTTCCACTTCCTATCCTGAGCTGTCCCCTCACTTGGCAGTCCACCTGCCCTCTTGTCAGCCTCTACCTGTGGCAGCTGTCTTCTAGGACTACCACAGCTAGACCTGGGCTTGTCTGCAGGCCCACATGCATGAGCAACAGCAGAGAAGCAGGGACAGCCCACCTGAGCAAATGGCCAAGAGCCTGGGTCCTTAAACCTCTGTCCCGTGCCACTGCTTCAGTTCCTGAGCAGTGCAGTCTGGTGATCTGGGTAAGGAGACTCCTGGGACAGAACTGGGAACTGGGTGGATTGTCTGTGTGAGAATGTGGGCTCCTCATTCTGCAGGAAGGCTGTACATGCCATCCTCTCCCCCACAGAATGTCACTGCTGGCGACATTCTGTGTAAACCTCACCATATCCAGTGGGGGACACAGGACATTCAGTCAAGCCCCTGGTATTAGACATACTGCATGACCTACAGCAACTCCGCAGAGGCCCCAAGGACAGTTCTGAACTCTTCAACCATGACATCATGTGTGTGTTCTGCTGCTGGGGCTACAAAGAGTGAGTGACAGCAAGGGAAAAGAATCTTTCCTCTCTGCTTCCAAGTCAGTGATCAGGGATTTCCGCTTGGCGGCAAACAGGGCTGAGCAGAGCCAAAGCAGGGCTTGCTTCATGGATAAACCACATCGGAACCTCAGCCGCCTGAGGTCAGCCCTGGCCACCCACCCACCACCCCACCAGCCCTGCAGCTCCTCCCTGGGCTGGGTTCCTTCATTTGGAGTTTGGATGTAACCTCCAGGGAGCTGCAAGTTAGCTGTATGTGGAGTCTGCACCTAAGGAGTAGATCTGGAGGACCCCCTCGCAGGACCTCCCCCTCCCATGAAATAGCATACCAGTGCACAGGGAGACAGCCTGGCACTTTGCAGCCAGCCATAGTCTTAGTCACTGGAAACCGATTTCTTCTTACTAGTTCCTCTGAACCTTCCTTGCAATCTTTGGCTTGGCCTGATCCACCTAGGAAAACAAATGACCTGACCTCAAGGCCAACAACTTATGAGTGTAAAAAAGATGCTTATGTGGTTGGCAGCTGTAGGAGGCTGCTGGGTGAGGGTCCCACACCTGAGAAAGCTCACTGCACAAAGTTAAAACAGTTTTACTGATTTATAAATACTGTTGTGTTTACAGGCATCATATAGATGTGAATATTATTTTTTCCAAACTTTCAAACACAGAATACTTAACTATATAATAACCACCAGTAAAACAAAATCATCCATTTCAGGGTTGAAAGGCCACTCAAAATTGCATAAAAATACATTCAGTTCACAAAGCGAGCTGGCTTCCCCTCCCTCAATACTCCAGGTATATTTACAATGGACTGGTTAAACCCATATAACTCAGCTGAAAAGTCACATCTGGTGCTTCAACTATGGTGGAAGTAAGGTGAGGAGATGGCTAAGGAAAAATGCTACTACTAAAATAGGAGAGGTGTGCAGCCTCCAGGTAGCTCGTCTCCATTCCTTTCATCTCTGACCAAAGTCGGCGGAGGCAAGAATGAAGTGGGGGAACCATAAAGCCAAAAGCCTGAGTCTGAACCATTTCCTCTAGAATAGGCTGTATCTTCTTCTAGGAGAGGGATGCAAGGGAAAAACCTATTCCTTTTCTCTTGTGGGAAATTCCAACCCTTTGAGGTACCAGCCAGTGGCAACCAAACCCTCCAAAGGCTCACTGATGTGAGCTAGTTGTTTATATCCTCCCAGCACCATCTTCTGCCCTGAAGCTTGCCTTTCAGTGTCTTTTTTCCCTCAAAGTTTCTTTACTTGGCCTCTCTGTACCCAAGGACAATATGAAAGCTATTTGAGGTCTTAGGTGAGGAGGAGTACGGCAAGGGCACAGATTTCAGGGTCAAGTTTGAGCTGGCATCGTGTCCTTGTTCGGGATCTGTATTATGTCGCCCAGCTCTGGTCGTGGGAGCACATCAAAGCCTCTTCAAAGGCTCCCGGCAGGAGATGCGCCTCTTCTGACTCCTCTGCCTGCCAGGGAGGAATGGGCTGAGCTGCCATCACAGATGCATCGACACACGGATCCAGCTTGTGCCCAGAAGACACTGCTGCCTTAAGCTGGAGCCAGTTACACATCTCAGGACAAAGACAGCATAAAGCAAAGCTGCGCACGGTCTCAGCAGCCCCAGGCCTACAAAGCCTACAAGTCACCCCTCATCTCTGAGAGGCATCAGCACAGCAAGGAGCTTCAAACTGGAAGGGATAGGAGGGGGTCGCCTAGTTTATTGGTGTATAAACTCCTGGAATTTTGGCTGATTTATGGAAAACTTTCTTTAAAGCACTACAGGGTCCAAGTGAAGAAGCAAGGAATAAAGAATGTGGAGGGAGATGAGAGGGAAAGCATAGTATGCTTAGTTTGGAAGAATATGAGAGCATCCTGATGTCACCTTAAGGGGCCACCCAAGTAAAATTTTACTGGAAGCATTAGGGGAAAATGTGGAGGAGAAAAAGCTATCCCTCTGATGATTCAGTCTGAAATGATAAGCAGATGAATCAGAGAAAAGCACAGAAGTCTTGGGAAGGGGGTAGCAAAAGATAGGAACTGATAGAACACACAGGTAAAATTAGGTTTTGAGCTCTCTTTTCTGATCAAGAATATGCCAGACTACACTCTAAAAGCTCCAGACCAGCACAAGTGCACATGGATGTGCACTGACCAGAGGGAGCCTCATTCTCAGCCCTCCTTAGGCCGGCAATGCCTCGTCAGTGCTGTGATCTTCACATGTCCCTATATCTTACTGCCAGTTCTTCTCCAGTAGGACTTCCTGACTCCAGCTGTAGGCCATGCCCCTGTTCAACTCTGAGCCTTAGCCACAGCTTCCAAGGATAAGCAAATGCATCTTCCCTCACCAGTTGCTGGCTGGCTACTCATCTGCTTGTTTTTCCTCAACTCTCAGAGACCACCTCATCCCTTAGTAGATGCGACAATGATAGTTCCTGGGTTGTAATGAAGTTGATCTATTTTTCTAATCTAATCAGAACACAAGAGATCATTAGCTGTCCCTGATAGGGTCTACTGCTCCTTGAGAAGTGTCAATACCTATTAGGAAGTTGATTAAAATCTCTGCTCAGCTGGTGGCTAGAGGATGAAGTCACTAG
>NDGN010226545.1:0-10241 GCA_002564285.1 Tympanoctomys barrerae
AAAAAAAAAAAAAAAAAAAAGCTGTTTAGGGCCAGGGAGATAGCTCAGTAGAATACAGTGCTTGGTTGGCAAGCACAAGGGCTTGAGTTCAATCCGCCAAAAAAAAAAGCCATGTAAAAAACTAAGGACACAGATTCTTTGATTATTATAATGGGGTAAGGATTTGCTACAATGATGCTTACATAGAAAACTTTATTTTATTTTTTGCCCTTCATTTTATTTATTTATTTTTTTTGGTTCTGATATTTTTATGAGGCTAACAGTAAAACTAAGAGTGTAAGGGACATTCTGTAAGGGGCTAGGAAACTATACTTTCATAAACATTTCAGTTTCTTCCTCAATGACTGAAGATGGTTTGCAATTGGTGACAATGGTAATTACAACCAGCTGGTGTTTGAGAAAGCCACTGGCCAGGTCCTGTGCCAGGCACTCTTTATATGGCTTATCTTTCTTCTTTCAGAGCCTGAATTTTACTAAACCAACTAGGGCCAGAGAGAGCTCAGCAGATGAAGCGCCTGCTTAGGCAAGCACAGGGGCCTGGGTTCAATCCCTGGCACCACTTGCATGCTGGCTCCGGGTGCACTGAGCCGACGACAGAGTCTCAGCGTGGCGCACGCCTGTAATCCCAGTGCTGGGGAGGCTGAGAACAGCAGGATCACTACGAGTTTGAGCTGCATAGTGAGATGCTGCACAAAAAAGAATAAAAAATTAATTAATTAACTAACTGTATTAACGTACGCTTCACTGCATTTGCTGTGACGCTGCCAGCACGCACATGTCAGGCCCTCCTCTCGCTCCTCCCTCCTTCCACCCTCACCCTTCTCCCACCGCTACTGCCACATCCCATTCATTTCTAACAAGAACTCTACCATGTCATTGTCATTTTACCTCCGAAGAAATGAACTTACTCAATTGCACCTACCAAGAAAGAAGCACAGTCAGAACTCAGGCTTGTGGGACCTACAGACTCAGTTAACCTCTCCTTAGTACACTGCATCTTCCTGCACAGCACATGTGTGATGTGTAACAGACAAACAGAATGGGAGGAAGTACAGGACACAAGCATCTGGCTCACCGTATTTTATGATACTGAGGATCTGGTATGAAAATCTAAAGCAGCTTGAATTTTAGCTTTCTAAATTCTTCACTTTCAGTTATCTGTATTTGGAAACAAGCTAGAGGATATGAAATAATTTAAATAAAATGTCTTTTGCAAAGAAAAAGAGTTCTATATTCTTTTTCTGTACTGGGACAGTCCACGGACCTTAGCAACAGGAACAGCGTGGAATATAGTGGTAACAAAAGCAAATGAAGAGGCCTGGGAGATAGTTCAGTAGAATAAGCGCTTGCCTGGCAAGCGCAGGGTCCTGAGTTCAAACCCCAGTTCCACAATAAATAAAGGAATAAAAACGAAATAATTTGTGAGAGGCAGTATATACGGTTCTGAATATTTCTACATTCAGAATCAGCTCACACACATATTAACCCAAATACAGAGAAAAGTTCATTTTATGTAAGAAAAAAAATGCCCATTTAATAAAAATGAAGCCATTATTAAACATAAAAGTTTATAAACTGCAACTTAAACATGTATTTGGAAATTTACAGTTTTAAAAATACACTTTGGTTTTATAGATCGGGAACTAACTTGGATGGATGGGCTGCTGCTGCTGTGTGAGCCTGCGCTCTTTCTCGGGATTTGGCCAGCCCTGTTCCTGGTGAGTGTGCCACGACGTGCTCTGGGAACCCCTGGCCAAGCAGCTGTGAAGAGCTCGGTTAAGCACAGGGACACATGAGCACATGCGTGCAGAAACAGCACAGTCCCACCAAGCCAGCGAGTGCTTGCCCAAAGCAGGCCTCCCATAGTGGTGGATGCGCTTGGTCAATGCGATGGCGCTATCTCCATGAGGAAGACTGCGCCCACCGATAACTGAACTTACGTCGTCGCAGCAAACCCCTTCACCTCTGCAAGGTCTCGAGCGCCTCCCTTCTCGTGCCGAAGACTCCCACACGACCACAAGTCAGCTCCACCTGCAAGTCCCGCCAGGGCCTGAGCCCAGCACCCCTTCAGGCACTCTGGATTCCCACCACGAGCACGTAGTGGCTGTGCGGAAGCTGCTGCCAAGACCCACCAGTGGGCATCTCCTGAGGTTGCTGCTCCCCAGCAGGCACTAGGTACCCCGGGACGGCAGCCCACTCTTAGGTCACTCTCTCACTGCAACCTCCCTGAACTCTGTTTCTTCATGTACCAACACTCGTGCTCACAGTGTATCCTTCACTGGGAGCTCCACAGGGTAGAAAAACACAAAGTCTAGGCAGGGAAGGGAGCACTCTGAAGGCTCCTCAGCAGTCTCCCATGGCCCACAAGGTGGAAAGCACGCACTGCACCACGCCACGAGGAAGCGCACCTAGGCTCTGGATTTCAGGCAAGATCCAAATCCAGGCCTGCTAGACTCAAGCCCAGACAACTTGTAGTTATTTGCCTGAATCAGCCTCCTTCCTGCCATGCTCCAGGACACTGCTGAGAGCAGGCCTGGGGACCTCTGCTCACAGATGTCCTAACAAGCAGAGCATCTCCTCTCCCACTCCCTCCCACCCCTCAGAACGAGAGCCTGCCTTGTTTAACCCTACTTTGGGTCAGAACAGTTTGGTGGCACTGAAACCCTTTCCCTCTCTGTTTGCTGGAATTCCTACCACATCAGCAATGCAGAACGGCAAGGCTCATGTGGGAATCTGGAGCACACTCTACTGTACCTTGCTCATGTTCAATCCCATTACCCCCCATTCATTACCGCCTTGTGAATGAAGATAAATGACAGCATCAGACTACCTGGAGAGGCCCTGCCCCTCGCACAGCCCCGGCCCTGAGAAGGAAGCTCTTACTGTCTTTGGGAGGCACTTGGCATCTGGAACTGTTCCGTAGCTTCTACTTCCTCTGAGAATAGGCCCTAGGACACCTGACCTAGCCTGCGGGGCCCGGACGGCCTGGCCCTGGCAGGACCTCGCTTCTGAAGATCCTCCTGTGGCTTGTTACTTTCCCTGATCCAGTCTTACCCTCAACTCAGACCCCAAGAGAACTGGCTGGGCCAGGCCTGTCGTGTGGTCCCAGCGCACTGACCAACCTGGCCACACCACCAGCACCATTCATCCTGCCCCCAGCTCCATGAGCCTTTACCTGCTCCTGAGAGATGATGCTTCACATCTGTCCTGTTCTCTGCTCTCATGACGGTGCCCAGCCTGGCTGACAAAGGCAGCAATGACTGAACACTAGATGGAGAAAAACTGAAATACTCCGTCGTATGTCACGCTATCGTGCCGCAAGGCCACACCACTTAGTGACACGTGGCCAACTGTTGAAACTGAGGGTACCACGCAGTGAGACCGACGCTCAAGCGCAAGTCTTAGGCACACGGTCCCACACCGCAGTTTCAGGTATCATTTCCATGTCTCAGGGTCTGATTTTCAAAACTGTACACGGGCACACTGTTATTCATTTACTTACTTTGATTCCTTGAAACAGGATCTTACTCTGTAGCCCAGGCTGGCCTTGGACTCTAGGTGACCCTCCTGGGTCAGGCTCCTGCACACTCGGGACACAGGCGTGCGCCATCATGCCTGGCAGAAATGCTGTAGCCATGGAGATTAGTTTTGCAGTCAGACTCTTGGGGCTTGAAGCCCTGCTCTGCCCCGCACAGGCTGCGCGAGCAGGGCTGGACGACGTGGCCACTCCGAACCTGCTTCCTTGTCTGTAACATCCAGGGGCACCTGGTGCTGCGCACACAGCTACTGTGACAGCTACAGGTAAAACCCATAGAAACCATACACATGAGAAACACCTGTCACAAGGCTTCATCTCCTTCACTAACTAATCTCACAGGACACTGACCACTGTAGAAAGCGGGCTGAGCCCTCAAGTGGCCTACTGCTGCCACTGACCACGTGCCACTCTGTAGGCCACGTGGGAGCAGCAAGGACTACAAGTCAGGGACCCATGCACAGGGCCAGTCTTCCTTGCAAGCAGGGGAGACCCCAAGCAAACAAGCTACAACTTCCTGGTGGGCCAAATGGGGGTGCAGGACGGTTCCCCCAAAGGCTAACACAAAAGTCAGAGTGCTACACAGCCACTCCACAGCTCCTCCCCCCCCCCTCGTGCTGCTGCACTGGGCAATGCGTAGAGGAGCAAGGTGCGGAGTGGAAGGAGCCCACTGCTGTGGCATCAGAGCACAGTCAGAGGTGCAGTGTGCAAGCCGGGCGGGCGTGTGCACAGCCCCCAGCCCTAGCACTGTCCTGCACGTGCCCCTCCTCCTCTGCACAGGTAAAGTCACAGCCCCTACTCCCGGCCCTAGAAGACTTACAAACACCCGCAGAAAGCTCAGGACAGCGCTGGGCCCAGTAAGTACAGCGGAAGCAGGACTGTTCACTGCCGTCCCGCGTTACCCTCCTCTGCTCCTTGGGATAAAAGTGGCCAAGATCCTGGGGCTGCCCACTCCCCAGCGCTCACCCTGCTCCTCTCTCCAGTAACTAGAGTGATGCTTCAGGATCACAAGTGCCGCATGGTGCACCAAACGTCCCTCTGGCTCTCCATTATCACCAGGATGAAAGCCAGGCCGAGCTCTGCTTGATGCCTGCAACCTGAACACAGTGTCCTCTCCTCTCCACTCAGGAATTCCGACCTCGGCAGTGACAGCACCACCACCTCTGGGCCCTGGCTGATTCTGCTTGCTCTGTTCAGAAGGCTCTGCCTGGCTGGCTTCGCTGCAGCTTGAATTTCCTTGAGGAAGCTTTCCCTGACACCAGTTTGGGACAGGCCCTGTCTGCATGGCCACCAGCCCTCCCTTCTCCATGGAGTCTCTCCAAGAGGAAGAGACTGCTCAGTGTGTGTCTGGTGTGCAGCAGGTGCTCCACAGAAGGGCTTCGAGACCAGCCTCTGCCTCCACACTGCCCATGTGCACTACAACCCATCACTCAGGAGAGGCGTGACCTGGGAAGGGGCTCCGCAGGGGGCGGCGCCACCAACGGACAGCACAGCGCACAGTGCAGGCAGCTTAGGAGTCTCTCATGCGGCTCCTCCGTCAGCGAGCCCTCACCTCTCAAGTCAAAGCTCAGCTGGAGCACCAAGGGCCCCAATCTGGAAGTGCGTGAGCGAATCCTCACAGAGACTCACCTGCCTTACTGCCACTCCCCCAGTGAGCTGTGCAGCCGGGGCAGGGCACGTGTTCCGAGGACACAGTTACCTGGCTCTCACCTTTAGGTCTACAACATCTGCATCTGAAAAATCATGAAAACAACGGGACCTCAAGCGACTGTCACACTGAATGGGATGGCCACACAGAAGGTTCGCTCGCTCTGTCTAGACACAGTCGGCGGAGGATCAGGGCTCAAAGGGGACGGCATTCCTGGTGGTCGCCATCATTCTGGGCTACACAGGCACTCTTCTAACTCGGCGCAACATGTCAGTCCTTCTTTTGCTCACACGGAATGCAAAAACCCCACTTCCCTTACAGCTAAGAACAGCAGCAAGAGTGGAGCGGCCCTGGCCACTGACTGACTCGAGTGTTGCTCAGTGGTTAACCTTCCAGTTGTTCAAAAGGAAAGAGGAAGGAGGGTGAATGAAAGGGAAAGAATGAAGGGAAAGGGAAAAACAAGACAACTAGCTTCTCTCAGTTCGCTAAAAAGAAAGGCTTGCACTGATATTGCCTGGAGAATTTTTATACCTATATCTTGTACTCCGAGTTACCTACTTTGAAGACAACAATATATATTAACTATTGTTCTTCTACTGTTTGAAACTGTGTTTTATTCTTTCCATAAAATAGAAAATGATTAGTGTTCTACAAAGTATTTTAAATTTAAAATAAATAAACTGTATTAGGTATATTCCCCAACCATAAGTGAATCAAACTAGCAATCAGTAGTGGAAAGGTAACAACAACAACAAAAAAAAAATCAATGAATAACTGCAAACTAAAGAAAATACTTCCAATAACCATTAGTCAAACAGAAAGTCACAAGAGAAATGAAACGCACTGAAACTGAATGAAAAAAGATAATGCAAAACTTTCTGGGTGTGCTTGCTTCATCAGGACGTGCACTAAAAATTTGTATGACAGAACAAAAGCAGGGAAGTTTGTAGCACTCGTGCTTATATTAAAGAGGAAAAGTTTTGAAGTAGTAACCTAATTTTATAATTTAAGGGCAAATTATACCCATATCAAGCAGAAGGAAAAAGATAATAGTACAGAAATAATTTTCTAAAAAACTCAAAGGAAAATCAATGAGACAAAAAACTAGTTCTTTGAAAAGATCAATACAGTTGGCAAATCTTATGCAAGATTGTGTTTAGTCCCAGGACACAAGGAAGGCTAATCAATATTAGAAAACTAAATGTGATACATGACCTTACCCAGAGAAAAAGGAGCAGCCACATGACCACGTCAGTGGGTGCTGCACCACGATGGTGACGACGTTCTCCCACTTGTGACAAAAGAAGGGAGGAAGGAGGAGGCAGGAGGAACAGGAGGGAAAAGGAAAGGAAGGTCGGCAAGACCAAGGGAAGGCCAGATGGAAAAGACGACTAGCAGAGAACTTCCTCCATGTGCTATCTACAAGGGTACCTGGCCTTAGGACACAGTGGCACAGCACTTGCCTGCAAGCCCAAGGTCCTGGGTTCAATTCCCAATACTAAAGGAAAAAGAAAAACATATAGCTGGCATACTTTATGGCAGATAAATGCTTTTTCTTCTAAGATCCAACAACAAAACAAGAACATCCGCTCTTAATACAGTTAATATGGCTATATATAATAGCTGAAGTTCTGGCTGGAGAGAGAAAGTGGAAAAAAAAAAAGTAAAAGCCAAGTGTGGTAGCACATGCCTGTCAGCATCTGGAAGGCTGAGGCAGGAGGACTGCCATGAGCTCAAGGCCGGCCTTCATAGTGAGCCTTATCTCAAACAAAAACAGCCCGCCAGCCAAATGGACAGCCAGCCAGGGACAAACAGAAAGAAGTCAAAAGATTACACTCTGAGGGAAGAAATTAGCTTATCTTTTTTGCAGGTGACATCGCGGTCTATGTCAGGAAGTCCCTAAGGAATCTACAAAACTCCTGGCGCTTGAGAACACCAAGCTGAGAGGACACGCAGTGTCTTAGCCCAACACGTGGCACAAGCCTGGACTGCAGCTGCTTGGGAGGCCGAGGACCTTAGGAGCCGTGGCGGCTAGGCCAGCCTGGGCGGGCAGCAGAGACTTCGGCATCTCCCCTGCAGGCCAGGTGTCCTTCTGTATACCAGCAAGGAACCCAGGAGAGGAGAAATTAGCCAGCAGCCGTCACCTGACACAGCACCTAGAGCTGTCTGCTTTCTGATGCAGCGAGGCCTAATCCAGCAGCCCCACCTGGGATGCATGTGTGACCAAGAGAGCTGCAGCTTTCACAAGTACCGGGCACGGCCTGAGGAAAGGCAGTTAGCTCCCATTAGCGTGGTCTCTAAGCACTCGCACTAGAAACATGCCCCAAAGCTCAGGGACAAGCCAAGAGCACGCCTCGAGTGGCTCAAGATCCGGAGCGGGAAGGAAGCTCTTCAGCTTTCTCCTTAACCGTCACAGCAAGAGAAAAGTTGCACGCAGCTGTACATGCGCCTGCGGAACATGCCTTCGGAGCCGCCAGGGTACAGCAGCTGGTCCGCCCAGCACACACGCGCATTTTAGCAGGACTCTGGTGACTTACATGCATGCCTGAAAAAGCATTAAAAACAGAGCACCTTTAAAATCAGTGTTACCAACTTGGAGAAACACAACAGTCTACACTTTTTCCAATGTATCCATCTATCAAACATATTTAGAGTACCTACTGTGTTCCAAGGTAAACCAGCTTTGCATTCTGGGATGAGTCCCACTAAGTTATGGCACATAACACGTTGTAGGATTTGGCTTGTCAGCGTTCCGTTAAAGATTTGTGTTTCTGTGCTCGAGTGTGACCATCAGTCCCAACACAGCACCTCTGGTGGATTACAAGTATCTGGATCAGTCAACAGCAAGTCCAGGAGGCCAGGGAGATAGCTCAGTGGAGTAAGTGCTTGCCTGGCAAGCACAAGGTCCTCAGTTAGATTCCTGGTATCACAAGAGGAAAGGGGAGGGAAGGAGAGGGGAGGGGAGAAGGAGGAGGAGAGGGGCGGGGTGGGGCGGACCGGCTAAATAGTTCAGTGGATTAAAGCGCCTGCAAGCAGGCACAAGGGTCAAAGGTTCGATCCCCAGGGCTGCCGTACCAGCCCCACCCCTGGGGCGTGCTGAGATGGCAAATGAGACTGGACATGGAGGTGTGTGCCTGTAACCCCAGCTCATGGGAGGCTGTAAACAGATGGATCACTATGAGTCTGATCTAGTATTGAGACCCTGAACACCCTGCAGACTCTTCCCTAAAAAATATTTTTTAAAAAACCCCAACCCCAAAATCTTACAAAAATGTATTTAAAAACACATGTCCAGGTGGTCTGTGACAGCACTGCCGTGGCACGTGCAGATGGGAACAGAGGTGTCTCGCCCCTTCCTCTCTAGAGGCACTGCTTCTGGGCCACAGCGTTTCTATCTTGAAACTAGTAGGCTGTAGACCGAACCCTGAAACCATGAGCAAATTAACCTCTCTTTTCTTGCGTGATGCGTCAGGTCCTGTGCCTCATGATGGAAAAGTGGACCACTACAGAATAGACGCTGGCCCTTGGTACTCAGGGTCTGCACTGTCTTCACCTAGTTCTTACATCAAGATGACTGGACTTGAGGAATCAGGTGAAGTATTCTTTCCTTTTCTATTTTTCAGAAAACTTCATAGAGGATTGGTCAGTACCAAACCTTTATGTATTTCTAAGAATTTACAGGCAAAGCCATTTAAACCCGGGGCCGGCCTTCCTAATGAGAAGTTTTAAAGTCCCTAATTGAAATTACTGATCACAGCTCTGGATTCATTTTATCTAGGTTATCCAGTGTGTTAGTAAAAAGGGTGCTCACAGAATTCCAAGACAATCCTTACTTCTGCAAGGTCAGGAGTGATGTGACCTCTGATTTATTTATTTATGTATTTGAGACCGCCTTGTTATATAGTACAGGCCACCTCAAACTTGTGGTGGTCCTCCTGAGTGCCGGGATCCCAGGCGTGTGCCAGCAGGCCAGACTGTTTCGCATTTTCTTAATGTGTGTGACATATCATGTCCCACTGAAGGTTTGCCTCTTTTACTGGTATTGTCCATTCAAGTAAAATTTTTGGTTTGATTTTTTTTTTCCTATTCTTTGGTCATTTGGATAGACAGACAGACATAATAACATTATGTATATATAAAACATTCTTTTTTCTGTTTGTCTTTGGTTTAGTTTACTTCTCTATAGTTCCTTCAATTGAAATGTCATGTTATTATTTTTTAAATTTATTTTTTGCAGTATTGGGGACTGAACTCAGGGTCTTGTGCTTGACAGGCGGGTGCTTATTCTACTGAGCTATCTCCCTGGCCCTGAAATGTCATGTTATTGATCTGACATCTTTCTTTTTCTTCAATACAATGGTCTTTAGCTACACATTTTCCCTTCAGCTACCACTACTTTAGCAATACTCTGATTTTGGCTTGATGTGTTCCATTTTTATTAATCTCAGAACATTTTCCAATTTCTTCTCTGCTCATCACTTATTTATGAGTATGCTGTTTCTACATGTTTGTGAACATTACAACTTATGTTTTTCTTTTTAATATTACTCCTCTGTGATTACAGAATACACCCTATACTGATGGTTCTACTCCTTTTGTATGTATTGAGGCTTCACCACAGTTGGTATGCATATAGCAAATGTTTTTGCTACTGTTGGTTACGTCCCGGTAGGTGTTATTCAAGCCCTCTCTCCTCTTTTTGGTCTGCCCCATTACTGTATCAACTCTGTACAGCAGGGTGTAAAGTCTGTAATGCTGACTGCTTACTTTCCCATTTCTCTGTGCGCTCTTGGCCCTCAGTATGTTAGGGCTCTGCTGGAAGACGCAAGTACCTTGAAAACAGTTAGCTCCTGCCGTGGGAAGTGGTTCTGCCCTACAGTGCGGGCACTAGGAAGGCCGAGACGGGCAGAGGGCCAAGCCCAGCAGGGCCGGGTCAGCCTGGACAGCACAGCAAGACCCCATCTCAAAGAATAGTGTACATTCTAAAATGTACATTGAGTGTGTGTGGCCAGCTCAGCCCACCAGGGGGCGGGGCTGGCTGGCATGTGGTGCTGGGGG
>NDGN010226678.1:0-12634 GCA_002564285.1 Tympanoctomys barrerae
CTTCAATGCCGGGCCTCGCAGCTGCAGGAGAGGGTATGGGATCCCTTCCCCCCAGTGCCGGCCAGCTGCTGCTCCTCCTCCTGTCCAAACCCTGGCCCTCAGGTCTGTACTGCTGGCCTTTGACCTTGGGCTGTGCCGGTCTACAGTGCTCATCCTGCTACACAAGGAGTCTGCTCTGCTGAGAGGCACGCGAGGGTTCCCTGATCCTGCTGTTCTCCAAGAAGGTCCCAGGAAAGCCCAGTAGGGGCCCAAGGCCTGGGGCAGAGCCAGACCCTGGGGACACGTGGCCAAGAGGCAGCCTGGCAGGGAACTCTGGAGGGCTTCTCAGCAGAGGTGTCATCCTTGCATGCACCTTGGCCCTGCTGGGAGAGCAGGAGCAGGGGCAGGAGACTGGGAGAGGGAAGCGGTGTTTGTGGGCTGGGCCAGAGCCTCTCCAGGTTGGGGCAGGATGGCAGGAGCAGGTCAGTGGGCTTAGGAAAGTTCCTCAGACTGCACGTCTGGGCGAGGCTACTCTGCGGATCCGTGAGTCTGAAATTAGGCCTAGGCTTCATAAGCGCAGCCTCTGGCTATTCCAGTTGTCATGGAGGAAGAGGGGACACCAACCAGAGGGAAACTGAAGTTAGAGATGGATTAGGTGCAGCACTCACCCCAGGAAGTGCGGGGTTTCCAGCAGAATCCAGCAGGGCATGGCGGGCTGGGGTTTGCTTCTCACTACTTCGGAAATACGGGGACCACCCCTCAGAGGAGCAGCCAGGGAGGGGTCCAGGTCCATTGTACAGCCAACGAGCCCCGTGTGGTGCCAGGCAGGGCCCCAAGGGCCGCACCTCCCTCCAAACACACTTGCTCTGCCGCCCTTGCCACTCTCTGATGTGGCTCCGGAGTCCCCTCCTGAGTAAAGCAGAGGTCCAGCACCAGGGGGCAGAGTCATACTCTAGGTGTGGGGCACGCAGGCAGGGTAGAAGGGCAGGGGGCTGACTGGGCTGGGCTGGGAGCTGCCCATGTCCAGGGTGAGCTTTATGCGGGGGAGGGGAGTGGGCAAGCCACTCCTTACTCAAGGGATGGAGGTGAGGGGTGCACTGGGGTCCTCAAGGAGAGCCAGGCTCAAATCCAGCCTTGGTCAGTGTTTGCATGCTGCTTGCCCACCCTGGTCTGCCTGAGCCCTGGGCCCACTGAGGAGTGGAGGGTGGCCCTCCATCTCCTGCTAAGCAGGGGTGGCCACAGGGCACCAGCTATGTCCGTGCTCAGACGACACCCTTGGGTGGTGAGGATGCTGACAGGAGACGTAATGCCCACACACCCTGAGGAGAGGCTGAGCAGGGCTAGGGAGCACCCAGCAGGTGCCTGAGGGTGGGGGAGGGGAGGGCTGCAGACCTGCATCCTAATGGCAGGAAGAGAAAGCAGGGAGCCAGGAACACAGGTCACAGGAAGAGCTCAGCCTTGCTCGCAGCTGGGAACAGAGAACACACCGATCTTCCACTGTGTCCTCTCTCAAGCCCTTTTGAAAATGGGTTGGGGTGGTAAGACAGCTCTGCGGACTAAGCACCTGCTTAGGCAAGCGCAGGGACTGGGGTTCGCTCTGTAGCACCACAGGCCAGTGCTGAGCTGGCCACTGAGAAGGCGTGGTGGTGGTGTGCCCCTGGAAGCCCAGTGCTGGGGAGGCTGAGGCAGGAGGATCACTCTGAGTCTGAGCTGCGTAGTGAGACCTGTAACAAGCAAATACATAAACACATTTAATAATAACAACAATAACAAATGGCAATGGTCAGCCGTGTCCCTATCACCTCACACAGGGAAGGCTCAGAACGGCCGGGTGGTGAAGCGGTGACCTTGCCGAGGTCGCCTGGCATCCTGCACACACCACCAGGACGCAGGATGCCTCAGCACAGGGCGCGGAGCACACAGGCCCCAGCCCAGGCTGCAGCCCGGCCTTCCTGCCTGCCAGGTACCTGCGGCTGCGAGCCCCAGCCTCTCGTCTGCAGGGGCGACACCAACCTCCAAGAGCTGCTGTGAGGACTGAACAGAGAACGCACACAGGCCGGTGGTCAGCGGGGCTGCTCTCAGCAGGCCGCACATGCAGGCCGCGGGGCCACGAGTGTAAGGCACAGCGTGCCCGGGCTTCCCTCTAGAGCTCTGGAGAGCGGGGTGGTGGCCGGTGAGAGGACAGACCGCAGCTGTGCACAGCCCTTCTGGGATGCAGGCCAGGAGGCGGCGGCTCCTCCCAGGGCAGTCGAGAACGGATGCTGTCATGGGCTACGCCAGGAGCACGGGAACGACTCACTGTGTGACACAGGAGAAGGGCGGTGCGGGCACAGGTGGCCCACAGACAGCCCAGCGAGCCCCGAAACTCCCCAGGGCGTGAGGTCCAGGAGGGATGCGCAGGAAAGCATACGGACTCCAATACCTGGCGTGCAGAGCGAAGACGCCCTCACACGGAGAAAGCGAGCGCAGAGCTGGAGAGAAAGCCTCACAGACGAACAACGAAAGAAGATGGACCTGGGGATTCCAAACAGGAAAGATAAAACCCAGATATGCAAAATTAATATTAAAGGAGAGATCAAATTAGAATAAAGGATAATGATATACTGACAGTTTTTAAATCTTGGTGAAGATGAGTTTTAAGGAATATACAAATGGGCTTAGTGACTTAGGAAACAGCAAACATCTTAATGAGCCAGAAGTATAAGACACTGAAAACTGTATGAAAGTATTATGTCTGAAATAAATATCAATAGATGGTATCAGGGTGAATCATTTTCAAACACTAATAGGACATAATATTCCCATGTCTTACCTGACCTGAAAACGTAGGTCAGGCTAAGCATTTGCCACAACTTCCTCAGCGTTGACAAAATCATGCACAAAGAAAGCTAGAAAGCATCTCCTGCAGAAACTCGAGGGCAACTGGGTATTGGAAACCCTACCTACTTAATTTAACTTCATAAATCAAAGATGCAAAAAGCCAATAAAGAATCTTTCATACTGGGAAAAAGAAGCCAAAAATAACCATAGTGACAAATGCACAGGTTGTGCTGCACGGCTGACCTCGAGGCCTACCCGGCACAGAGGTCTGGTGGGCTCCACCCCTGGCCCTGCAGAAAAGAGAAGCAAAAGAGAAACGTGAGCCCCTTTAGTGACAGGACCTCCTGGCCTTCGCGGCAGGTAGAGAGGCAGGCCGGTAGAGGTGAGAGCGCCCCACCTAGCCAGGAGTGGGGAGCCCCCACCCTATGGGCTCTTTCCTGCCCCTTCTCAGCGCACCTCACCTGTCCAAAGGCTGAGGCCAGAGTCACAGCGACGGATGGAACTCTGGCAGGGGCTCGAGGCCAGGAGGACTGCTTTGGGTCTGTGGCCTGCCAACTGCTGTCTGAAAAAAAATTTTAAAAACCTCTATACTCTCATTCACTCTAAATCTACTTCTAAAATTTGTAATCCTGTTACAAGGTTGCCAGGTGTGGGGTTTCCAGGTTACGGTAAGACATGGATTTAGATCATCACTGTAGCCCGACTGCTGCATCGCTAGAACGGAAACCTGCAAGGCTGGCGCACGCCCTCAACTCGGCGCTTACTGGCCAGAAGTCTGAGTGTCTCCTTTTCCCTTTAAAATCCTCCTCTCACCCCGTTTCCCTAAAGATAGTTATCTTTTTAAAAAATTTTAGTAAGGGTCTACAGGGTTTCACTATGTAAATTTGACGCATAGTGATCCACCTGTGTTCTGCCTCTCAAGAGCTCGGATTACAGGCGCACGCCACCACGCCCAGTCTCAATCGCCATCTCAGTGCACCCCGGGGACGGGGACAGCTACCCGGGGATCAAACCTCAGACTCCTGCGTCTGCCTAAGCAGGGCGGAAAGACAGAGGAGTGCAATGTGCGTGCACAGGCTCCCAGTAAGTGATGGAGCTGCTGCGTGCGGCACACACGCACTAGAAAAAACACTTTCTAAAAACTGCTGAAGTTAATATTAATGATCCAACTGATACTTCATAAATTGTGACAATTACTAGACGTGGGAAGAGCCATTTCATTACAAGTGGCACTCATGCTGTGAGGAGATGACGTGAGAGCAAAACCAACCGACAGCTGGAACATCCTTTTCAATTTTTGTTAATATCAGATGGGATTTTTTTCACTATTTTCCAAAATGAGCAAGATGCAGATTGATTGAAATAGGAAAAAGCAGTTTTGATGATAGGGTGTGAAAATAGATTGCAACCACTTCCTTAAAGAACAAGCACTCCTGGAAAGCCACGCGCAGTGTCCACCCGGGTGCTGCTAGGCCTGCCTTAGCCCGCTTTCGCTAGTGTGCACAGCCACGTAACCAACGGCCTCAAAGGCCCCGAGGCCCAGGGCTCGCACCCTCCTTCGTCTCTGCCACTGCGGCTCTGCTTGTGGCTTCCACCCTGGAACCAGGCTGCAGGGCAGGAGGCAGGTTCGGGAGTGCGACGCAGGCAGGAGCCCGAGGCCCCAGGGCTGGATGGGGCTGCAGGTGCACCCCACCCCACCCCACGTCACCGGACAAGACAACTGCACCTGCCCTGCAGGAAGCAGGGCAGCGTCCGCGCGGCAGCTGTGTCTGGAGGGAGCTGGTCACCCTGGAAGGTGGCCGTCTGCACCGGGATGGCCACAGCGCCCCGTCCGTGTGCTGCACTGGTCACAGACACCTCACTTTCCAACTCCTGCTGTCAGCCATCAAGGAGGTGTTGCCTTCTCTCTGCCAGCACTTCCTCCACAACCACGCATTCTGAGACGGAGAGGAGGGCTGTCTCCCACTGTTCCCGAGCAGGTCCCTCTCTTCTGCACACTTCTGCCCCTGCTCTGGCCTTCACAGAATTCCTTGTCCGGCTGGAGAAGACTGAGTGCCGAGCTGCCTGTCCAGTCCCTGAAGCAGGCTTCTCTGTGGATGATGCGGTCACTTCCCTGCCCCAGATGTGTGCGGTGGGCGGCGCCTGTCCTTGTGACGTGAGAAAGAGCTGTCTACGCTCAGACAGGCTACAGCAGACTCCTTGTGGTCTGAGCCCTTTGTTTTGAGTCATTTTGTCCTCACGAAGAAGCGACGTCCCCAAGACTCCACCCTACCCATGACAGCGTCTGCCCTTTCCCGCCAGCCCCACTGCGCGTGCGAGACCTCCTTGTGCTACAGACTCATGCGAGAGGCTGCTCCCCGCAGTCTCACAGGTGCACCCCGGCTGGCCCTGACCCAGGCTGAGAGTGCACAGGCCAGGAAGGTCCTCTCGTCATGCAGAACACTCCCCACGCTGCAGGACAGAGGGGGTAACACAGGCTGAGGGGCGCCCAGGAGTCACGGCCCAGAAGACGCTGAGACAGCATTTGGCACCCGCAGACTGTAAGATTTTCAAAAAGACTCCCAGAGAACTAGGACTAGTAAGGAACTTTTCAACTCAATAAATTACATCTACTAAAAATATAGAGCTAGCAGACTGTACACTAGGAAGACAGGGCGTGTGCTCCACGGTCAGGAGCAAGGCCAGGACGTCTGTCTTGCTGCTTCCACTTAGAGCTGTGCCGCCAGAGGCTGTGGCCAGGGTGAGATGGCTGTGACAAGAAAGGGGGTTCAGGTGGATTGCAAAGGAAGAAACGGCACTGTCTCAACTCACAGGCAGTGAGGTCATCGACAGGGAAAGCCCGAGAAGGGAGCTAAGAGCAGCCAGAGTGTGGTGAGGAAGGCAGCCGCAGGACGCACCTCTTACAGGGGCCCTGTACTGGCCAAGGGGGGAGCACGTGCGGGCAGGGCGCGTGGGGGGAAGCACCAGAGAGGAGGCGGGGAGGTGCGGGCGACACTGGGCAGCTCCCCTGGAAGGAGGCGCACTCGCCTGCGTTTTGGCTGAGCAGCCTGGCCTACGTCTGTGCATCGACATGGGCAGAGCTGGCTGGGACTTGGCCTCATCCCTCCCACCGGCCTTGAGCAATGCAGATGGTCTAGCCAAGGTGCTGACGGTAGTCTGAGGACTGCAGGCAGTGTTTCCCCCCGAATCCTTACCCGCTGCTCCCCAGAGTGAGCCAGGTCAAGGTGAGAGGATGAAGCCTGGTTGGATGAAGAGCCCCTGCCCCCACTTCTGGCTGGGATCATCAAGCCAACCTGAGTCTCGAGATAGAGACCCTGGCCTCCTGGGCTTGAAAGGTCACACATCAGAGCTGAAGCATGGTCCCCAAAACATTCGGCGCTGTCTCGATTGTGTCGTGCAGATTACCCTCTGAAGATCCTTCTCTGCAGGCCTCCTACCCAGCCCGGCTCCTGGCGCTCACCTGCTTCCTGCCACTCTCACAGTCACTCATCCTCCAGCCACTCTTCATGATGAATAAAACCCAGCTACGGCCTTGGGCCGAGGCCTCTGTTCCAGATAGCCATCACCGTGGCTGGACGTAGGCCCCTTCGCTCCCCGTAACTACACATATGCCTCGGTGTCTTGGTGCTCACTGCGGCAGCCCTGGACATGGCCGATTGGAGTCGACGCCCCAGGGTTCCGAAAACTCTCCATGGGACTACACATGTGTACTTCCAGGCTACAAGGACCGGGAGGGCTCATTTAGGGAGGAAACTCCGAGACCAGCCACGGGGTAGATTTGGGGGGACCCTGTCTCCTGTTCCCTGCTCAGCTCTCAGTAGAGTCCAGGTCTAGACCCACACTCTGGGGTGTGCTCCTCCCGGGAATGTCTTGAGGCTACACCAGGACAAATGCTGCCTGAGGAGAACCGGAGAGCAGGGCCCTACTGTCGGCTGAAGCAGTGCCCTGCTGTCGGCTCTACGTTAAAGGTGACGTGGGGGGGGGGAAGGTGTCCAGGCCAGGGACATTCCTAGCCAGGGTGACAGCACACCCATGCTGCCCAGTCAGGGCCTGTTCGGCCCTGCAGTTCCTGTCACAGCCTCCCGGAGGCCTGGATGCGCCTACAGCCGCTGCAGAAGCGAGGCGGGGCTGTTGCTGTTGTCACTGCCGCTCCACGGAGAGCCTGAGGCTGAGTTTGGCCCCCAGACAGCACAGCCAGGAAGTGACAGAACCAGGCCTGGAAACCTGCCTTCTCAGTCACCAGCTATCTGGGTGTACCCGGAAGCCTCACGCAACCGCAGTTCTGGGGATTTAACCTAGAGCCTTCGCACTGGGCTGTACCAGAGCTTTGTGTTTTCCTTTTGAGATAAGGTCTTGCTGTATGCCTATGTGTCCCAGTCTCGGCCCAACCTTGCGATCTTCCTGCCTCAGCCTCCCAGGACACTGGAGTTACAGGCATGTGCCACCGCGCCTGGCCCAAGGCATTTTCTAGGGCAGCGGCTCTCCGTCACCACAGGGGCCAGGCACATCATGGTCTTCCCTGCAAGGCTGACAGCTGTCCAGAGCAGGTGGCGCTCGCCATCTCCTTGATGTGGAAAGACAGCACCCCAACCGCTCCCCAGTTCGACGCTCAGGACCAGTAGGTGCCCACGTTGCTCTGCTCCCATCTTTCAGGATTCTGAGGCCTCCCCATTGCTATCTGGGGCCCATTCCAGAATGGACGCTCCCACCCTACCTGAGGAGGCTACCCTCGCTGAGCTCCTCAATGACTCCAGCACCCTGAGAAAGTGGCCAGGGTGAGGGTGCTTCTAGGAATGGGCTGGCCTTTGGGGACACCAGTGGCACTGGACTTCCTGGAGCACTGGGTCTCTCTGGACCTCCAACACCTGGCTGAGGTGACCAGCACGCCGGACTCTGGGACTCACCCTGGGGCCTGGTGAGTTTCCCGGCAGGCTTCCGACCTCGGCTGAGTCACAATGCCAGCTCGGGCTCTGACACCTCTGGACTTGGGCTGGAGCGAGTCATGAACACCCGTCACCATGAGGCATGAAAAGCCACATTTTCATTCAAATAACACTCATAATATTTCTGTGTATTTAATACAAGAAAAGGATGCAGTGCCCTGGCTCACTGAGCCAACAGCTGGAATATTCTTTTATCTGTTTCTTAAGGTGAGACAGAAATTTCTAACTATTTTCCCAAATGAGTGAGGATTGATTTAAATTGAAAAACAATCTTTGATTAACTGTTGTGAAAAGTGGATTTTAACTATCTCATTACATAACAAACATTCCTAGAAAAAAGAAACCGTGCACGGTGCACACCCCCGTGGGTATTTCCAGCGCTGCCCTGGTCAGCTTCAGCTGGGCCTCACTACCACCTAACAAATGATTAGGGCTTGCTGGGCCTGCCCTCTCCCTCCTGTGTCCCCAAAGACTGTGGCCCGCAGGGTCTGGGTGCAGTGGGGCTGTGCAGCCCCCACGGCTCTGTTGCTAGCTCCCCTCCCTTGCATCTGCCTCCCACCCATTGGTTCCACCTCCCCAGGGACCCTGACCCACAGTCAGCCACTGGGGACCTTGTGTGTCTCCTCTGGCATGTGGGCCAAGAGCCACCAAGCTTCTGAGTGACACCTGCAGCACATCAGGGCCACTGAGCGCCCCCCACTGGCACATTATCCTAGTGATGTCACCTCAACCAGTGTCGGGGCCACCGACACCCACAGGCTGGCTGCTGTTGGTGTGGGGCCAGTTCTTCCCTGTGTCCCTGCTCCCTTTGTAGCCGGCAGGACCCAGGCAGGTAACATCTGACCCGCCTCCCTCCCCAGTGCCCAGTTGACCTTGAGGAAGGCGTTCTTGTGGGGGCGCTGCGTGAGCGGAGCCCCAGCACTCTCCTCGGGCACATCGCCCTGGCCCTGGTCATTTCATGGGGCACAGTAGGCACCTCCAGAGCCCTGCTGCCCTGGCCAAGGATGGAAGGGCCACTCTGGTCCCTGACCACCATGCCACTGAAGTTCTAAATCAAAACAATTGGACTAGAATCCATGACTGCCAGGGAAGAACAGGGCAGTCCTTGGCCGCGAGGACCCGCCAGAAGTCAGCCAGCAGAGGCTAGTGGCTCTCAGGCTCTCTCAGACCACAGACGTGAGGCACGCAACAGTCACAAAGGCGCATGCGGGGTCCCCGTCGCTCAGGGAAGGAAGACGCTTCCTGTGCCACCAGCCACGCAGCTGGGGGCCACACAGCCCACAAAGCCTGTGTGAGAGCACGCCTTCGGTTGGAAGATTAAAAAGCTGACACATGAAAATCAAGCAACAGTCACAGCAGTAGATGCAAGGATTTCCACGGCTTTAAACACATTCATCAAAAGCAGAAAATGAGCAAACAGAGTCTGCAACCTATGATCTTAAGGAAACCGGTGGGAGAAATTAAAATTCAAGTAGAGATGAGGGTCTCTCAGTACAAAAAAACCAAAACCTAGATTGGAGACTAGAACCAAGAGCTCACAGCTAAATCCATGGGGCTGCCTGGAGTTGCCTCACAGTGGCTTCAGTGCAGTGCCCTGCAAGCCTCATGGTGCTGTGTGCTGGGGCCAAGAGCCCTGTGAGATGGGTGGCCAGTGGCATCCCGACCTCCAGCGCTAGCTGTGGGAACTTCAGTCCCTGGATGTGACAACCAAAGATGTCTCCGACTCTCCTGGGTCCCTGGGAGAAAACGCTCTGCTGAGAGCGACTAGGCTAGAATTTGAAAGCAGATGAGTTCATCAGGCTGACCTTCACCATCAGGGAGGTGAGTTTTAGTATATAGCTCATTCCGAACATTCTCCAAGACACCAGTCATGTGGTTAGACAGCAGGAGGATTCGGACATGGCCCCCCTCACTCGGGACCCAGCCATCAGCAGCAGTGGGGAGATGCGTTAGGAAGGTAGACTGGCTTCCCTCGCCAGCCTGGAGCCTAGGGCTCAGCAGTGTCCTGTCTCGTTGGTGAGTAATGAACGCAGAGCCTCTGGCCTACCGTAATCCACTCTCCTCCAGAACGACCACTCTTCATTGGGAAGTTTATAAAGACAGCATCAGAAGAAGCTGCGGTGGCATCAACCGAGGAGGGAGAGGAGCAAGGCCTGATCCCCAGGTGCTGAGGGGCTGAGACTCCTCAGGGTGGCCAGATGTTCCCGGGTGAAGCCATCTGTGGGTGCAGGTGCTGCCAGGGGCATTAACCACCCTCGGAGGCCTCTGCGCTGGCCCCTTCGGCTGTCCACCCCAGTCCCCTGGCCTCTGTCTCCTGCATGCCTGGATACAAGTCCACAGCTGCCGCCCTTTCTCCTGCCCCCGGGCCAGGGGAAGCCTGCTGATTGTGCCGAGGACCTTCCCTGCCCCACGGGGTCCCTGCTCACTCTGTGGCTCTGGGTTTCAGGGTCTGTGGAAATGCCAAAGGGCTGGCTGTCCCACACCACGCTGGGGCTAGTCCAGCTGTGTCCCCTTCTGCTCCTGCAGAGCCGAACCTCTCCTGCCTGTCACCAGGGCATTTGCAGGACACAGGCGTGCCTCCCACTTCCCTCTGCACAGCTGCGGGTGCCTGTGTCACCATCTCGTCCCACTTGTCAGAATACAGTGTGCCCACTGCCTAAGTGACCCCCACCGTGACTTAGCTTCGCACAAGCAGCTCAGCTTTTGATCAGTGAGCAGGGTTTCACTCCAGAGCTTTTGGTCCTCATGACGTCCTTAGAACTCTGCTACTGTCAGAGTGATCTGACTGGGACAAACCCTGCACGCAGTCGAAGCCCACAGTGTAAATTTCAGGGTGGGGTGGCCAGAAGGCTCGCGGAGCCTGTCCCTGGAGCCCAAGCAGAAGGAGTCCTGTCCCTGCAGTGAGGGTGCCTCTTCCTCCCGGAGCGCCGGCTCACCAACGCCTCACCCGACAACATACGAGGCACAGCTGACGAATATGGGGAATGTTTAAGTCTTAAAAACTTTATTACAATAAAGGACACATTGCTGTGAATCTCTGAAAAATCCACCCCCTTGCTTAGAACCCACGCATCCCATCGTCCTTGCACTGACCCTCCTGCAGCCGCCCTGGAGTCCTCTTTCCTGAGGACTTAGTTGTGCTGGCCTGGCTGTCCCTATCCCTGATTCAGTTCAAAACATTTCCCTCCATGGTCAGTGTGAAGGTGGAAAGGGGCCGGAGGATGCAGACGCGGCATCCCGCTCTGGTCCTGCCTTTCGGCTGGGCGTCTCCCACGGGCAGGAGTCTCTGTGTTTTTATCATCACATCTTGTAAATTCACTCAGGAAAAGAGCACTTCCCTGGTCACTTCAGAAGGTGGCAAGAGCCATGTCGTAGATGTATGCTCAGCGACGGGGAGGGCTTCGGGGGCTCCATGGCGCTGTCTGTACCCTCTGTCCACAGTGGCCACATCGTGAATCTCTGCTCTGTGGCTGCCATGTTGCTCCTGGCCGAACTGGTCGGCTCCTGAGGCTCTAGCCGCAAGCAACGATGCCCTTGGACTTGGTCTGCCAGGGCTGAGTATGCAAGGACAGGTGGGTGAGGCGATCCAGGCCTGCAGGGCGAGTCCAGGCGGGGAAACGGGGGCTGCACTCGGATGAAATAGCAGGGGGCTCCGGCCAAGGAGAGGCCATGGCGCTCAGGGTGGGCGTCTCGGCAGGCGAGGGAGTGGCCAGGGCTGTGGAGGGCGCTCGAGCAGCCGCAGCCGACGGTGCGGGCACACCTGTTGGCAGGGGCGTGGCCAAGCGGCCCGTGCGATGCCTGAGTAGCCTGGACTTGTGTTTTCATCTTCTGCCGCCCTGTCCCTAAGTAAGGTCTCTACAAAGCCACAAATGACTGCCGCAAATGTTAGCACCTGGACTGCAGGTGCCAGAGCAGAGACACGGGCGAAGCGCTGGGATTCCGGGCCAGCACCTTGAGAAGGAGCAGGCAGCACTGGCAGCCCGGGTGCTGGGCGCCTTCACACCATGGAATGGACTGCCAGCAATGGGAGGTGTGCGTGCGGGGGACCGGAAGACCCGCGGGGCGGAAGCACTGCCCACGGCAGTCGTCATGGTCACTCGCCGCACTTGGCCTGGACGCAGACACAGGAGGGGCGGGGAGCTCAGGGCACCCTGGCCCGGGCCTCCTGTGCAGCTGCTTGGGGACATCCTGCTGGCTCTCAGTTGGAAGTGGGGGTGAGAGCAAGAGATGCTGGCAGTTATTGATCTGTTTGGAGCCCATTGCTGCAGAAGCTTTGCTCGGCTTTCTGAACTCTGACTCAGCAGGCCGCCTGCGGGCCTGGGAATGTACCACGAGTCAAAGTCCTGTCCCATGTCTGTGTGGTCACTGTCCGAGCCTGCATTTGGCCTCTCAAGTGAAATGAGGCCAGTTGGGAGTAAAGAATGCCTCACAAGGAACAGCCTGGAGGGCCCTCAGCCCAGCTGGGGAGGGGCGGCTAGAGGACCCCTGGAAGCCCCGGGGTGGGCGTCTAGGCAGAAGCCGGATGCAACTTCTGCACGCTTTCTGTCCCAGGTGGCCACATTTGGGGCGGCCCAGGGAGTGTGTGGGACACGGGGGCCACGTCCAAGTAGAAGCATTCAGCCAAGACTTCTTGGGGCCCTGGGTTCCCTGAGAACCATTTTATTGAGCTAGATGGTATGTAGTGGATTGAGAAATTGCCATGGTTGGAAAAACAAGTAGAAAAACTTCCAGCAAACAAATGTTGAAGAGGAGGAAAGTGCCAGATACTGGGAGGAAGGCTATGGCTGAGCACGTGAGAAATTGCAAATCAACTTTTAAAAGATCAGCTAAGAGGAGGAAGGCAGGAACGCCTGGTGCCAGGGCTGAGGACCTGGCCGGATGGCGGTTCTCAC
>NDGN010228755.1:0-16697 GCA_002564285.1 Tympanoctomys barrerae
TTCTTCTTCTTCTTCTTCTTCTTCTTCTTCTTCCTCTTCTTCTTCTTCCTCCTCCTCTTCCTCTTCCTCTTCCTCTTCCTCTTCTTCTTCTTCTTCTTTTCTTCTCTTCCTCTTCCTCCTCCTCTTCCTCCTCCTCCTTTTTCTTGTTTTTCCTCCTTCCTTCCCTCCTTCCTTCCTACCTTCCTTCTTCCTTTCCTCCCTCCTCCTTTTCTTCTTTCATCCCCTCCCTCAGTTCCCCTGTACTCCTGCCCACTACAAGTAAAACTATCCATTTCTCTTTTTGTGGCTTGTACTCTTCTGTTCTCTAGGAAGCTCTGGCTAGGGTCTGGGCAACTATTTTCCTTCAACATCTCATGTACATTTTTGGTATTCTAAGATTTTAGCCTTTACAGGACTGGGGCTCCCTTCTGAGGCAGGGCTGAGTGAAGAAAGTGGAAGCTTCTGACAGGACTAGAGCTACAGGAGCCCGGAGTTGCCTACTTCACCTGCAGTGCCACCCCTGTGCCTGCTGGGGGCAGGAACAACACTCTTGCTTCATGCCACTCAACGAGCCTTGCTGTGTATGAAGCCTGTGTTGACCACACTTCCGGGCCTAGGTTACTTCCTGTAACAGATACCGTTGGTGCCCCGCCCAGGGCCTTTCTACTGCCCTGCCACTCACCCTTCCCCTAGATGCTGCCCACATCCTCATTGGTTAAGAGCAACTCATACCATATCATTGCCTGGGGGAGGACACGGCCTTGGCCACGGGCCACATCTCCCCACCCTGGCCTGGTGATGCCAGATGACCTGAGGGCACAGGAGACCAGATCCTTCCTTTCAAGTCGTACTCACTCAGGGATGATCACCACTTTGGGGCTCCCTGCTTGGGCTTCTTGCCCACCCCACTCTATTTTCCCATGCTGCTTCTCCTGAGAGCTCTATCCCCATCCCCAAAGGCCCACTTCAGACTCTGCTTCATTTTACAAATGAAGATATTGGAGCTCAGGATGATGGTCTACACCCCACAGCTGAACAGGAATACAAAATCCTCTTCCATCTGACTTCCATATTGAGTTCTTATACAATAATATCACCCAGTGCTAACTTTGATGAGCAGATTTCCTCCCTCCTAGGGGATGTGGGATTGGAGCCTTCAGGACCGGCAGGCAGCTGGGCTCATTTTGATGTGCAGAGTGGGAAGGGGCGGGCCAACAGAAGAGAAGCCAGATGAGGATATGAATAGAGTCTTTGTACAGTGGTGCTCACTGACTGGGGGTCATGCCCTCCCTCTATTCCCTACTGCAAGCTAGGGACGGGTTGGAAATGTCTATGCAGTTTTTGGTTGTCACCGTGACTGTAGAACTAACATTTAATGAGCATAGTCAGGGATGTTAAAAAGTCTTGCAATGTGTGGGGTGGTTCCGCTCCACAAAAATTGTTTGGCACAAAATGCTATTAAGAAATACTACAAAGTGTCCATGGTGAAAAAAGCGAGTGAGCCAAAGACAGGCAGCAAGTCCAAAGGGCAAGAGTGAGGAAAAAGAGAAGACAACCAAAGCGAGGCGAAGTCAGGTAGCTCTGAGGCTGGTGCCAGCTGGGCTGAAGGACCGAGAGCCACGCGGCTGGCTGTGCTTAGCATCCACCCTGCGGGAGACAGGGAATTTGCATCTAGATGCTGTAAAAGTTTAGGACAAAAGGAGGAACCCAAGTGGATGTCACTGTAACTCAGAGCAAAGTCCCCCCACCCTTTAGTGTCTATTTATTTTGCTAGCTATCCAGCCCTACAATGTCAGGGGTGTGGCAAGTACTAGGACATCCACACATTAGATGCCCAGGGTCAATACTAGAAGGGTAGGTGCAGCAACAACTTGCGGTGATGTAATTTTGGTTCTCAGCATTTGAACCTTCTCCTGCAGAGGAATTCTTTATCTTGGAAGCCTTAATGGGCAGGAGGCCATCTCCCCTGTTGGGGGCCAAAAGTGTCAGAGGTCCACTGTCCCAGGCTCCTTCACAGGTAGCTTGAGCACACACCCTCGTTTCTAATTGGGAGCAGGCTACTAAGGAGGAGAGGCAGAAGCTGGGGAAACCTCCATTTGTCATGGCAGCAGGACCCCAAGGAGTAGTGGCCCCAGTCAGCATCTGCTCTGCGGTGGGGGCCCCTTTGGGTGCGACATGGGGCCTGATTTCTGACAACATGGGGCCTGATTTCTAAAGACATGATTGTAGGCTGGATTTCCAGGCTTCCTGGACATTCAGGGACTCACCCACCATCCTTTGAATTGATTCCTGTCTTGCTTAAGTCAGCCACAAAGAGTTCCTTTTGTGGGTGGATATGATTATCTACCCCACACCAATTTCTGGACAAATAGGTAAATCAGCCCGGAGTCCTGTGTGTCATTTTCAGAAAGAAAGACAGGGAATTGAGCCCTCCTCGGGGAGGGCAGCAGTGGGGGTGTAAACAAGGCCGGTGGACGCTGTGAATCATGAGTGAGTATCACCATATTATGCTCCATTCATGCAGGAGGATTAGGCTATTTCTCAGAACACAGAGAGGCTGATCTGAAGCACTCTGAGATCATGTAGACATTAAAAACAAATAAAGAAGACGAAGGGCGGGGCTCATGGATTTTTGTCAGACCGTGGACCAGAAATGAGAAATGAGTCACAGGATGCATCTGGAGCCGAGCTGGCCTTCAGTGCCAATGCTGGGAACAGGTTCCCTGGCGTGTGTGTGGCAGGGGCACCATGGAGTGTGGGCCTCCCCAGGGCCAGCCTGCCGGGGAAGAGCGGGTGGTAGGCTTAGATTTCTCCCTGTCTGTCTGTGGAAATAGAGGACAATGAGCTGAATTTGGTGGTTGGATTTCTGGCCCAGTTTGCCCAGGATCCTAAACTTCCTAAGACTGTCTAATTTCTTCCATTGTAAGTTTGAAATCCTGTGATTTCCAGCCCACTGCCCAACAGGCTGCAGTTTGTGCTGCTCTGTACATGCTCAGGATGGGGAGAGCGGGAGCAGGGAGGCATTTCATGGTCTAGTTTCCTCCTGTTACATAACTAGCATTCATCAAGCATCTCTGGCCTGCCAGGGTTCTTTGTCATTTGTCTTCAAAATGAACCTCTAAGCAGAGAAGATACGCTTCGTTTTCAGGCAAGGCCTACAGAGGGGCTAAAGCCACAGAGCGGTGCAGGCAAAAACTTTGACCACAATCCTACCTGCTTTGCTGGTGGCAGGCAGGAGGAGCCCTCGTTCCTCCTCCAGACAGCCGAGTCAAAGAATCCCAAGTTCTATGACATGGCTGGCCTCCACCCTTCTGTCTTAGGTCAGCTCATTCCTGGCAGGTTAGGGGGCCTTCAATAAGTGTTGAGCATTCCTACAGCATTGATTAAGGTCAGTTACCTCATCGGGAAGGGTATCAGAGGTGAACATGTTTTTGTTTTTGTTTTAATTTTGTAATAAATATACCTTATAAAAGAAGCCATGTAGACCCAGTTTCTCAGTGTAGAGTGCAGCTTGGTGCACGTCCTTAGCTTAGTTGTTAGGACGAGGCTGTGGTTAGTTGGGGAATGTTGCTCAAGATCAAAAACTTAAGAGGGGGCTGTATGGGTCACATCTGCCAAATCCCATAATTAGTCCCAGAGGGGACATGGGCAGGCCATTGTGAGCAGCCTAACACTTTGTATTAAAGTTATGATAAAACAAAAAACATGTATTGGGAACCTATTCTGCTAAATTCTCTACAAGTAGTCCGAAGCATCTTCTGCACAGATCTGAGTTCCTACTTTTCTAATCAAGGAAACAAACTCTGAGCAAATCATCAGACAGCAGGTAGCCTTTATGAGATTCAAACCCAGAACTTCCTTCCTCCAAGCCCAATTCTAGTTGAGTGGTTCCAGCTACTTCCAGGAGGAGCTACTTTTGAGCTCTTATCATTCATTCAATGTTTATTAACGAATGCCAACTTCCTGATGGGTGACATGCCCTCAAGCAAATGAGACATGGCCTCTGCTCCCATAATAGTGGAGAAGAAAATCCAATGAAAGCAAATAAATATGTTTATAAATGATACAATGCACTATGGAGAAAGAGGACAGAAAGATGAGAAAAAATACACCCAGAGGACCTCACCGAAGCTAGCAGATCCGGGAGGCAGTGGCAGTAGAAGCCAGAGGGAAGAGTGTATGTAGTCCAGGGCAGATGACAATGGGTGGGAGAAAAACACAGCTGGGTAGAATGAAGGATGTGATTGAGGCCCTGAGGGAGGAGGAAAGATCTTTAAGTCTGTTTTAATTATGCACCATGGATCCAAGCGACAAATTTAACCTGTAAGTATTTGTTTTGGCTTACCGGTATTTTTTCATAAAGAAAGACGTGAGCTCCAAAAAGCAAATACTATGCAAATAGTCTGGCTCTCAGCTCCCTGGGAGAAGTCCTAAGACCTGGCATGCTCTGGCCTTGAGGGCTTCATAGTGGCAAGGACCAGCGCTGTCTCCGGATTTCAGGGGGTGTGGGTGCTGCGTCCCGCAGTCTGCCGCTCGTCAGAGTCACATCGCTGGGGCCTCTACCGTGTTGACTGTGAGGTCTGCTCTTCTTACACTTAAGAATTCCTCCTCTGAATTCCAGTTTGCACTGACAATTACAGATAAACCCAGAGAGCCATGTGTTTTTCTCACTTTCAGTGTGTGTCACTCACAAGCCTCAGTCCTTGTGCCTCTGGACATGGGAAACCTTGCTCTTGCCTCACTTTGGAGGAATCAGACCAAAGACCAGTTGGCCTTCTGCCCTGTGAACGCCTGAATATGTTGATGTGGTTTCCAGCTGCACGTGCTCAGAGAGGGGGTCATGCTTTGCGTGCTTCAATGCCACCAGCATGGTAGGCCCAGAAAGCTGAGTATCCAGTTGATTTTTGGTCAAAGGCATTACAAAAAAAAAAAAAAAAAGCTAGTTTTCTTCTAAATGTAGGGCTGCACCTGGTTTTAATCATAATTCAATTTATTAAGCATTTATACTATATTAAGCAAAATAAACCTCCAGATCCCCTGCTTCTGAGAGCATGTGTTACTCATTCCTTTCTTTGTCGATAAATTCATCTTGCCATCTCCAAACCACTGTTCTTTATATATTAGCAAGACACCAAAAATTAATTTTGAACCTTTCCTAAACATTTACAAACATGTCAAGTAGCACAGGCCTCTCTGGTGTCATGTAGGAGCCCTGGCCTGTGACCTAAAGAGCTGGTTTAGTTTTCACAATTCATATGTTCCCAAAGTCAGGGTATAAATCATGTCACACGTTCTGAGAACTTGAGGACCCTGGGGACCTGGCAGTGCATAACTTTTTAAAGCAAAGACACTGAATGTTCTATGCAGAATCATTTATTAATATATTTTTTCCAAGAGTGCACTACAAGAGTACAAGGATTTCATGAAGTGCATTTGCACATATCTATGGTAGGATGCCTGACATGTCAGTTTCATGTCAGACTAAAGTTAGCTGTTTTTTACACTTGTATTTGCTTTTTTCGTGTTGGTGTTTAGTTGCCACCTAGATTTCTTTTCTTATCTCTTTTCCAGCTGTTTTTAGCACAACTAAACCCTGCTACAGCTAAAACCTTCAGCTCTGTACCAGCAGAGGGTACTGTTTGAACACTTAAGTGGACTTGTCGTCTTTGTCTTTCTCATCTAAAGAAAACAATATCCAAATAATAGGCAGGGATGAAACTCAAAAGGCAAGTTGCTGGCAAGAAAGTGTGCGCCAGTGATCATATGCAAGCATCGTTTTGCAGAGAATTTCCTTTGTTCTTTGCAACTCCTAAAGGCATTATTTGTGCATGCCCCCGAAGTTCCTGGTGGTAAATGTGTATGTTTTGAAGAGGAAGAGATGACAGTGGAGTGGAATCTCCATATAGAGTTCTGAGTATTCACATCGAGGGAGGTTTAAGGTTCCAAATAGATAGCAATCCCCCATGACCTCATCCTTCTGGGGAACAGTCATGAATAATTCCTGCAGTAGCAAAATGACATAATCTGCCACTGCAGATTATTGAAACCAATCAGACCTTCCCTGCGCATTGTTGATGAGTGAGCACAGACGTCTTCAGAGCGATGGGGACAGTGGAAGACACTTCACATCTCTCTGGGTTTGAGTACTTGAGGAAAAACTAGCCGGATGGT
Source organism: Tympanoctomys barrerae (assembly GCA_002564285.1). Taxonomy (NCBI): domain Eukaryota; kingdom Metazoa; phylum Chordata; class Mammalia; order Rodentia; family Octodontidae; genus Tympanoctomys; species Tympanoctomys barrerae. Next base: position 6,151 of record NDGN010228755.1, read on the forward strand.
TATTAAATAAAGTCTGTGTCTGCTGATGTTGACAACATCTTCAGGAGAATATTTTGTCACAAATTTTACATAAATTGGTTCAGTAGTGTAGAATGATTGATTGCATATTTTGGAGTAAAACTTATACCCTTGAATTTTGTGGATCATTGAAAAATTTTTCATGAAAAAATTTTAAAAATGCTCATGATAACAACAAGGGACAGAAACACTGAGGTAGAAAGGCAATAGATTTTGGTCCTGGTATCCTTAGAGTCTCTGTTCATATGTAACTTTTATTTAAAGCATTTTTTATTAGTTACTTTTCTTTATTAAATTTACTTGTGTATTTTGTACAGGGTCTCACTATGCAGCTCGGACCCGTAGTGATCCTCCTGTTTTCACCCTCCCCAGTGCTGGAATTATAGGCGCATGTGCCACCACGCCCAGAGTGGCTGGCTCAGTGTGCCCAGAGATGGGGCCGGTGTGGCAAATAGTACTTGGGATTGAACCCCGGTTCTGGCGCTTGCTCTTAGTTTTCTTTCTGTCTCCACTTTTCCCTCTCTAATGTGCTTGTATTGCCTTATTGAGTTACTAGGCTTAGATATCTGCCACGGCTTGGACACAGCTTGTGTGCATTCCGCAGGTTCTCATGCACTGAAGCTTGATCCTCTGTGTGGGGACATTGGTATATAGTGGCACCTTTAATTGGTGCATCCTAGTGTCAGGTAAGTAGGCCACTGGAGACTCTCCTCCTGGAAGGGATTAATGTAGCTATTTGGGGAACCCAATTGCTTCTCACAAGAATGGGTTGTTACCAAAAAGCAAGATGGATCCCCTGACTTTGTGTTTTACTGTGGTTGTTGTCCTCTTTGCATGGGTTCCCATCACAATGTCATCTTCCTGGAGGTGACACAGAGAAGGCAGTCCTCATCAGAGGTCGGACCCATGGGGCTGCCCAAGCATTGCATTTCAGCCTAGGGGAAAAATAAGTGAGCCGAGTAGACTTCTTTCTTTATATATTATCCAGCTGCAGGTATTTTGTTATAGCAGAGGAAAATAGGCTAATATAATATTAAATACTGCTGTACTAAATGGTACTGATAGATTGGAATGTAGCTTAAGCCTCATAATAACTCCTGTTCATCTTACTTTTATGTCTTTACTAGTTACCCATGAAAGTTTTGGTAAAATACTTATTTCTTTAATAGCAGTAATTTATTCTTCATCCCCCATCTTTTCAGTTCTTTTCACCTACTTCCATCTCCCAATTTTTGTCATCTTTTGTTCTGTGTTGTCAAGACTATTGACATTTGCTTTCTGCTCTCTAATTATAACTCTACCATCTTTTCCTGTAATTTTATAAATCAGTAAACGCTATTTACTTTGGAATTCAAGATTGTTTCTCACAGTGTCAAGTAGTGTGCTATTATTATACTTCCTGTCTTGTACAGCTTTTAACTTTTTTAGAGTTTCTAATTGTCTTTTAAAAAATGCTATTTATCTTCATCATGTACTCTACGCTTTGTCCATTCAGTGAGAGATTTTGTTAACTCTTTTTCAGGACCTTCCTCCTTCTGTAACTACTTCAAGAGAAAGTCCTGCCCTCCACTCTTGTCTGCTTGTTCACTGTGCCCGCTATGCCGTGGTGCTGGCTTTATCGGTCACCTGCCTACATTTCTTCTCATTTGTAGGACTTAAGCTTTTGCTTCCTTTTCCAGCTTCTTTTGCTGAAGTCAGGATGTACTTCACACCTGCTCAAGGAATTATACATGAGGCAACATTTCAGATTCTTTAGATGCATGAAAATCAGCACCAGCAAGTGTGATTTCTGTTTACATTTGCATAATAACTCAATGAGCCATAGATAGTACAGTTAGAAAGTAACTTTTTCTCCACATTGGAGAGGCATGTTCTGTGTTGTTGAATGTCTAGTATTACTGACACGAAGTTCAATGCCAGTTTAACTCTCAAAATGTTTTCACCATTTTTCTTTTTCAATTATGATCCTAGATCAAAGTCTTTGTACAACCACTTGAGTATTTTTGTTGTCTAAAATCTTAATTCTTTCAGGTACAATATTGTCTTAGATCACTAAAATGATCATTTCATCCATTTTTTACTTCTTTTTACGTTACTATTCACTTTACTTAACTCCCATTAATTATCTGTTAGTTTTTCCTAGTTTGATCTTTTTTGTCTGTTTTCATTTTGTCTTCCATGAGATTTTCTAAATGTTATATTCTGAATTTTTTGCAAAAGCTATGGATGTGTGTGTTACATGTATGTGTAAATGATGTCAACCTTCCTTCCTGAACTCAGTTTACTTTTTTCAGAGTACCCTGTTCTTGTCTAATAGAAACAATGAATGCTTGATTTTCTCAAGAATGTTAGCATTTTTGCAAACATTTGTGTCCTGCGTATTGTTATTTTTTGTTCAGGAATTAGTTTTTACTGCTTGGTTATCTTGGTCAGAGTTTCACATTGACGACTTTCCCCAAATGTGTAGGAGTCTTTGGTTTTCCATTTACATTATAGAGCAAGGCAAATGCCACATTTGAGATTATTACTTACATAGTGTTAAAATCAGCTCTCCTTGAACAGATTTTTGATTGATTTCTTCTATATTTTAACCTATGTCTCCTGTTCACCTCATAGCATCTGAAGTTTCAGAATTCTCAGCAACTCAGAAGTTTCTCTAGGCAGCTAATCTCCATCCCTGGTACTGTCTTCCCCTTCCCTCAATCTCACTCTACTCTGAATCAGCTTTGATCAATACTTTTTATCTACTAGCATATCTTCACTTACTTTTCATCTTCCAAAAATTTTTGGAAATATTCTAGCAGCTAATAGCCACTTCTTACTTTTATTTTTCCTTGTAGTTTTGAACCTATTTGTATTTTTTTAATAACATTTGAATAGATTTTTGCTTGAAAGAGAATATAAGTACAAATGCATAATCTGCCATCTTTCTCTGGAAGTCCATGCTCATTTTTAAATGTGCATTTGTTCATCTGAATTTTTACATACATATTTGACATTCATTGACCACATTATTTGTCAAAATGTAGTTTAGGTGGACATGTTTAATATTTCTTTTGATATGTTTCATTTTCCCAATAGTTTTCTTGATATTTAAAGCATAACAGTTATTCCAACATTTGTTAAATCTTTTTTAGGTTGTAAGTTATTTCAATTATTATAACATTTTATTCTTCCTAACAATGCTGTATGATAGGCATTGCCACTATCCCATTTACAGAGGAGAGACAGAGATTCCAAGAAGATTGACTAACGAGCCCATGAGCATGGAGCTGGGCTGTTGGCTGGTTAGTTAGAACCAAGCTTTCTGTGCTTTTTATCCCATAATGCACCATGTCTGAGATTCCATCTGATAAAACCAAGTAAGTTCAACAGCATAAAAACCTGTCTAGAGAATACATTCCTATTTTCAAAGGGCTTTATGTGTGATGCTTTAGTTTAAGGCTTCACTGTACTTTTAAAAAATATTTAAAACTAGTCCTGAATATTTGGTAAGGATACAACATTTCTAACGGCTCCTCCCAAAGAACTCTGGGGGTAACTCTGGCCTATAAAACAAGTCATGTTACCTAAAGGAAAGACCGTAATTCCAAAAATATTAGGGGCAGGACTAAGGCACAATCAGACTATTTTCATTGTTTTCTACTGTTATGTTTCTCACGACATTTTAGGTCAGAGAATGCGGCTTGTAACATTAAAAAACATATTAATTATGGGATTTTGCGACAAGATTATGCAGTAAATGTTTGCCAGTTGGGAAAGAAAGATAATTATGTTTGAATGTAGGTCACATTTAAGAAACTCTCTTAGGCCTATGGGAACTGTGTCTCCTTAAAACTCAAGAGCTTATGATATTGAAGACAAGGGGGCCTCGCTCATGCTGTGACCCAGTTCCTTTGGTCAGAGACATTTCTCGCTTCCCTGGTGGGTGCATTTAGAGGAAGTTCCATGATTTCTTGTAGGGCAGTTGGGTCAGCTCTGGTAGCTGTGGAGCTGGTTCTTGTGGGTGTGTGAGAGTCGGGGCACGAAGCTAACGAGATGGTCACAGGGTCATTTCTGGGGTTGATGGCATGAGAGGATAATCCTCCTCACTCCCTCAAAGTTGTTTCATGCTGGCTTTTTTCTGGGGAGACTTCTGTCTCCAAGTAGTTGTTTAGTTTTATACCCTTGGAAATGTGTCAATGTGTTCAAACTTTCAGTGCTTTTTACTTTCTTTTTCTGGAGTATTTTTTGGTCTTGCCATTACTAAATGCCAAATCTGAAGTATGCCATTTAAAATGGGACTGAACTCCCCTCAAAATGATGGGGTTGGGTAGAAAGATTTGAGAACATTTTGTAGCATTCATGGAATCTCTGCCATACCTAATTAACCATTTGAATTGTGGTATTAAAAATACTCTACTTACAAATTTTCCAACCTCTGCTCCATCACATCCCACTTTTGTCCTCGCTACCAGGAAAAGGATATAAGAAAATAACAAACTGTTGAAAATGTCCTAGAATGGTGAATGACTTTAGGAGATATGCAAAATAGATCTGACTACTGGACATCGAAGGCTAAAGTTTGATTTACTTCCTATTAATTAAGTGGTCTTGTGGTTTAAGTGGTATTAGAGTTCCTACAAAATTGCCTTTTGGAAGACAGGTGGGGAGAGTCCTCTAAGTTTTAATTTACAGTTTGAATGGAGTCCTCTCACTGCTAATGGAATATTGTGCTAACTAGTCACGAATGAAGTTCTCTGCAGATAAAATTTATGCCTTGTGTCACTCACTGTGTTTTTTCCAACTTTATGGGCTTAAAGTACTTCAATAAACAGCTTTAAGGAGCTACTAATACCCTAAACCCTACTGTGCCTTTAGATTATTGGGCATCTTTGAGTGCAGTTGCTAAACCTTGGAAGGAAGGAAATATGTTCTATTAAGGATGACTGAGACCAAGAAATGACCAAGCTCCTGAAATAACCCCCCTGGACGGGTCTCTACACCCCCTCTGCCTGCATACCCTTGGTCTACTGCCTCAGTGCTTAGCTAGTCATTTCCCTGCCTCCAATCCCCAAGGAGATATTCATGTGGAACTGGATTCCTCAGACTGGTTTGATTAAAATCTCTTCAGGGAACTCCTCATATCTTTTTTTCCTATGGTAGTTCCAATGACACTTTCATGCTGTTTACTGAACACAGCAAAAGCTCATGGCAATCTGTGGGTAGTTCAGATGTGTCTTTTGGCTGGGTCTTACATGTTTAGACCAAATAATAATCTTGAAATAAAAAAAATCAAGCAAACATAATTGTTTCCAGGCCTGTTCTGAACCATATAGCTTTAATTTCTACTTTAGAATTCTTTGGAGTGATGCATGAGCTGGTACATGAATTTTTTCAGGGTTTGAGCATTATATGAATTGGGATTCTAGGGTGGTGAGTAGTAGCACAGTCATGCAGGAGCTGTTTGTCTTTTGGGTGTAGTATATTTAGTTAAAGATATCGACTACAATGGATACCTCTTGCTAAATCTTTAAGCAGAAGATGCGATCTGTAGACCAAGGGCACATGAAGAAAACTTTCCAATTATTCTTGACACTCCCTAAGTCTCAAAACAAAGAGTAGATTTACTTTTCTATGCAAGAGTTGCAACCTGCCCAGACTGATCTCTACTCAAACATTGTAGTTGGATCTTAACCAAGAGCCTAGAAACACTGCTTTAATCAAACTGGGCATTATCAAATTTGTATTGCAGGATGAAGAGGGTGCTGTGGGCATAAACTTTAAAACTAAGCTTAGTGTTTTAGGAGATCATTCTGGGAGCAATCTAATAGATCTACTCCAAAGATCCATGGGAAGGCATTCTTAAATACTGGGAAGAGGGAGGCTCATAATAAAGGATTTAGCTCCGTCTTCTTCAATTCTTTTTAAAGCCCTAGGATAGCTTGTTAAGGTGAGTACATAACAAAGCAAATACAAATATTTCTGAGACTTTAAGACTTCCTAAATAACACCTTTGGGAGTAGATCCAAGAGTTTGCAACACCAAACAGTGGGGAGAGTGGTATAAAGAGCATTACAGGAAGAAAATCTAAATCTGGCAAAAGTAAGTTAACGATTCTGCTTTTTCCTGTTTTTAATCACTTTCACTGGCTTGAAAATAGAACTGTGGGACCATTAGACTTAAGAGCATTGTGTACTGCCCAATGTATCAAATCATTTTTATAAGCAGATGAGTCAATTTTGAATGATTTTTGACGTTTAGAACATCACATTTGGTAGACTTTTGGGCATACATTATGGTCCATAAAAAAGCTACAAATTGTATGGATTTTTTTAAAGCACAGAACTATTATGTGCTGCAGCATCTAGATTAGATTCACTATGCTTCCTAGGCCAGCACCATTCTCCAGGGTCCAGAGACCTGGTACCAAGTCCAACGAAGCAATAGGTCAGGACTGGATGAGAAAGAAGTTGTTGCCTGGCTTGCTGCAATTGGAAATGAGATGAGACAGCATTGTCAGTATAAATAAACTGAGTTTTATTATTAGTAAGAGGTGGCAGGAAAGCAGGCTCGGGACAGCAGTTATTGAACTCTTGCTCAATGTCTCACATATTATTAGTTGCTTTTGTACATTATTTCATCTTACCCTCACTAAATCTAAATGTTTTATTTTCTTCATTATTATAATAAGGAAACAGGAGAGGTTAAAAATTGTCCCAAGATGTTCAAATGTACTAAGTATCTAAGTACTCCAAGTTATGTTTTTTAAAATAATACATCTCAGCTAAACCTTTATTTGATGACTTATTAAGGACTTCTATAGATCTATAACTGGGCGGTTACCCTACCTGCACAATGGTTGTGGGCAATTGAATTCTCCTACTTTCAAGGGCTCTAAAATGTCAAGACACAGAATTCACAGGCAATGAGAATCAGTTGCCAACCTTGCCATTCAGAATTAGTTAAGTGCTTGGGGTTCATTCCAATGAACATTTGTTACATGCTAGGCACTGAGCTATGCTGTGTCACTACAGCAGGAAACGAGGAAGGCCATGCCTGTCTTCATGAGTGTGCACTCTGGAAATCATAAGCAAGAGGCAGGGGATGCTAAGTTTAAGAAGGGATTAGTGAGTGGGATCACAGTGTAACCCTGCTGTCAGGTTGCCACAAGAACAAGATGTGGAAGCTTAAATATGATATGGTTTCTCTTGTAGGAGAAACCCAAAGAATAAATGAAGAGCACAATGAAAGATAGATAACAGGAAGTAGTGAGATAGGTCTTTCTTAAAGGGAAAGAGGGCCAAGAGCTGGAGAAAAGGGAAATGAAGGGGAGGGAAAGCGGGCAAACCACAGGATGAAGGTATGTTATTTCCATGCACTAACTCCACATGGGGAATGTAAGTGTGTTGTCCTGCAAGTGTGGAAAACAGGAGATCAAGGGCTGGACGGAGGGGGCGAGAAGGCAGGGAGAGGAAATGAAAAAAGGAATTAAGACTTGTTACACAGTACAAGGAACATAAGCATCATGTAGTTCAAACATGTACAAATAAAAATTTCAGAAAGAATGTGATGTACAGGTAAACTAAATATTTTGGTTATCTCCAGAGCTCATTAAGCAGTGGGCCAGGAATCTCGAGAAAAATATGTCTATGTTGGATCCCTCACCAGAAAATGATGTCCCTCAACCTTGTGTGTATACAGTCCTTGGATTTTTGCTCCTATAGTTTTTTTTTCAGTCTTTGAACAACGTTACTAGAATTCACTGGTACCAAAAGGGTAGTATTAGAACACTTTAGTAGGGTTGTGCCATCTGTATTTTGGGATGTGGGTGTTTTTAAAGAAAGGGCATGATTTTTTTTCTTGTAAGAAACCCACAGTATTTTGATTCAGAGTGTTCTCAAAGACATACAGGTTAAATTAGAATGAAACTTGCCAATGATTAATATAGTGACATTTACTTAAAAAGAAATGCATCAAATAATGGTATACAATTTTATAGGTGCATACACACAAAGGAAATGTTCTAAGAGATAAGCCAGACCCTAAGGAGGAACCTGGTGCATAGTTGGTGGTCAGATGGTATTTTTATTTAACTTGGGCAATAATAATATTTCAGCTAGACAATGAACCCATATATTTTTATAATAAGAAGTAATAGCATGGAAAGAAACACTTTTAATGGAGACTAAACATCTGTTGCAATATTCAAGGGCAGAATTTTTTACTTGACAGAAAAATGGGGCAGCATGGCCCAGTAGTTGAGAACAAAGTCTTTGATGCTGGATTTCATAGGCTTGAATTGTACTTTTCCATTCTCCAGCTGTGTGCCACCAGATAAATTTCCTCATTTGTGTCACTGCCATTTCATCTGCAAATAGAAATGAGAGGAATACTACCTGCCCACTAGGGTTGTGATAATTAAATGATTTGGGACATGAAAGGTATCTGGAACAATGTTTGCTTGGTACATAGCACGGCCTCTGTAAATATTAACGATAATGTCCGGGGAGGGAAACAGGGTTGAGCTTGGAGAAAGAAGAGTGACAAACAACTGGAGATGCTCGTACATTTGATGCCAGGCTGATCTGTGAATCTTGTGGGTCTTGGTGAATCATCGTACTTTTTGATGATCAATTCAGCCGTATAACATTAGATCAGAGCAGGCAGAACATTGATTACTCATTCTAAGGCAGGAACTGGATGTTGTGATCTGGACTGAGATAATCATCTCACTTAGCCTCTCTGTATTATTCTCTAACTTTAAGTTAGCAACCTTGGCATGTATCAGTTGCTCTTAGATTTTTCAAAAATAACTAGTAGGGTGACTATTCCCCTGATCATTCTTTTGCATTTCCATCACTGGCAAATCTGCTTGTATCTGGATAGTGTTGTGAAAAGCCAGTCAAGCCAAAGGAAAAGCTTCTCACCTTTCAGGCTTTATGTTTGTGTGAAAACACAGAGATGAATGTCCCTCTGGCACCAGATTCAGCCCCTCTGCTTACTTCTCTGAATTATTGTGAGGATGTATTGAAGGAAGTAAGCTTTGGGAAAATGTAAAGCATATTGCAAGTCAGTATGTAGTCTATGGACTTTCTGCATTCTGTTAAATACACCACAAAGAAGATTCTAGATGGTTGCATTCTGAACAAACAAGATGAACTGAGTTTGCATTTCTCTTTTGGGATTTGGGAGACAGCTCAGCAGAATAAGCACATCCCTGACAAGCGTGAAGTCCTGTGTTCAATCCCTGGTACAAAATAAATAAATAAATAAATAAATAAATAAATAAATAAAAGAATATTTCTCTCTCTCTCTCTTTTTTTATAGCCATTTCAAGTAACAGAAACTCTTTGACTTTACCAGCTATTGGGTAATTATTTAAACTGGCATTTATTCCCTTTAAATTTAAGACATTGGCAGGACAATTACTGAGCCTTGGAAAAAGAACAGATAAATATTTAATGTAGACCTTATTCTTCTTTCTCCACTTACTGTCTTCCTATACGTCTTTGCCATACAACTCTTAGCAAAGTTTTGATGAGATAAAGTCTGCTTGTCTGCTCAGGAAAGTCTGTGAATCTTCCCTAGAGGTCTTAGTTTGATTTTTATTGCCTTAATTCTGGGTCATCATTTAGCCCAGAATCTAGGCTTTTTGATAAATGTAAAAAAAAATCTACAAACTATCATCACCATTCCATTTCTTTTTCCCTGCTGGCCTACACTCCAGATCATGATGTCTTCTTCCTCACTACTTTAGGAAATGAGTGCTTTTGTTACTATTTGACTTCTTATTTGTAAACTACGAGTACAGGTTTACATATTCCTGTTTGCTTTTTCACTTTTTTCTCACTCCTCTGTCAGGAAATAGCTTAATATGATGTAATCAATTTGAAATTGGATTTTCACATGAAGAAAGTACTAGTATTTTGTAAAATTCTAAGACATACTTTTAAAACATACTATTTTATTGAAGCATAGCTGGCATACAATAAGTGATATATTTTCCACGTACAACCTAGAACCTAATTCTGAGTAATAACACTCAATTCACTTCCCACAGAGGCTCCTATTGGGCATTAGCCTATCTTTCATCTCCAAGCTAAGCTTCTGCAGGGCATAGTCTTAATTCACTTCCTTAATTACTCCCCTTGCTGCAGAGTCCATCCTCAGCTACTCTTAGGAAGGTTTCTCATTACTCACGAGAAATCTTTATTCCAGGTCAATTGCTGTCAAGCCCATAGGGCATTTTTCTACTCTTTTCTTACCTGTCTCCTTTGTGGCTTTTGCCATCAGAGGTCATTCCCTGTTCTCATCAAAATTCAAACTTTCGAGAACTAGTCCTAGCCCAGGCCCGGTGAGTGTGAGGGAGAGCTTCCAGCTACCCTGCGTCGGCTGGACTATTGGTCCCAGCCCAGGTGCAGCTTGGGTGACACCCTCTTCAACCCCCTTGGGATGCCCCCCACCACTCTGAAACACCTTCCCTCCCCTGCCTGCCCAGTAGGAATTTCTGCCGCATTCCAGGAACCCCCAGATCCAGTCCTAGCCCA
>NDGN010229464.1:0-13969 GCA_002564285.1 Tympanoctomys barrerae
TTTTTTTTTTCCTTTTTGAGACAGGGTCTCACTATGCAGTTCAGGCTGGCCTTGAATTCACTGTGTAGCCCAGGCTAGCCTCTAACTCACAGTGATCCTCCTGCTTCAGCCTCTCAGGTACTGGGATTATAGGTGTGTGCCACAATGCCTGACCTCGTATTATGCATTCTGGTTGAGGCCTTTGACACGAGGTTTTTTTTTGGGGGGGCAGGGGACTGGTGTCTTAAAAGATAGCTTCCAAAAAGATGAGCAGAAGAAGTGGACAGTAGGAAATTGTGACAACAGGGCCCAGGGATCACTCAAGTCATGAAAAGTAGAAAAGTATCCTGGATACCTGTACCCCAGAATGGAGGAATAAGGACCTCTCAGGTTCAAGTCTCCAAACCATGGGGGCAGGTCCCTCTGGCCAGGGCCTCCCCATCTTCCCCCAGTTTTCACTGAACTGGGCTCTAGGGGAGGAGCCGCTAGGATCTCAGACTTGGCCAGCCTCCCACATGTCTCTCGCTGTGGGAGCTGGGAAGCTGCAGCTGCAGAGTCCCAGGGAAGGTGCTGATGTGGGAGTCTGTGCCTGTTTTCTGGGGACAGCAAGCCAAGCGTGTCGAGCCTCCAGGCTTGTTTCCTTCCTCCTCCAAGGGAGACAAAATCTGGGCAGATGCAAGAGCTGGGGACATTAGCAGGCTGCAACCTTTTAGAGGGATGGACCCTGTAGAACTGTCCTTCTAGGACAATGGCCAAAGGTTAGCATGGAGGTGTCTCTAGGGTTTGCGGACCCAGGGCTTTAAACGGCCCCACCGTAGGGATCCTGCCTCCCACCACTGACCTATAGAAGGTACAGGAGAGAAGAAAAAGCCAGAGCTCAAAGCATGTGCTTGGGCCGAGCTCCAGATCCAGTGACCCTTGGAGGGTGAGATCATGGGGTTCCACCCAGCCCCCCAGGCCCAGGATGGGGAGAGCCCACAGGACAGGTCAGTCTTCAACAAACCTATAGGTGGTCCCAGACAGTACATGAAAAAGCTCACGAACCACTGGCGTCATGCAAATCAAAGCCACAGGAAATACCATCTCTCCCCAGTGGAATGGTCATGATGAAAAGAAAACACCTTAGAAAATAACAAATGTGGGGCCTGCAAGATAGCTCAGTGGACTAAGGCACCTGCTTAAGCAAGCTTAGGCAAGCTCAGGGATCACGGTTCGATCCCCAGCACCACATGCTGTGCTGGTCCCACCCCAGGGTGGGCTGAGCTGGCCAGGGTCTGAGTGTGGTAGAACATGCCTGTAATCCCAGTGCCGGGGAGGCTGAAAGCAGGAAGATCACCACAAGTCTGAGCTGCGTAGTGAGACCCTGTAACAACCAAATGCATTTTAAAAAGAAGAAAATAACAAATGTGGTAAGGATGTGACGGAAGGGGAGCTCTTGCATACTGTCAGCAAGCCAGATGGAAACAGAGCAGAGGCTCCTAGAAAAACTACTAATACGACAACAGGATCCAGCAGTCCCACGACTGGGTATCTATGCCCAGAGGAGATGAGCTTCACGGGCCGGAGATGCTCCACCAGCCCGTGTTCACAGCAGCACCATTCACAACCGTCAGGAGGCAGAAGGGTCCTAGACGTCCACAGTGAATGGGTGGATAAAGAAGAGCAGAGCGCGCACAGCATGGAGTGCGCTGGGACGTCTCAGACAAGAGGAAACCCGGACCCTTGGAAAGCAGGGGCAGACCGGGAGGACAGCATGTCAGGTGACGGAAGCCAGCACAGGACAAACGCCGTATGATTCGCACTTGAATGTGGAAGAGAAAGCTTCATCTCTGGGAAGTGGACCTGGAGCAGTGCTTTCCAAGGGCTGGGAGGGCGGGGGTGGAGTGGGGGGATCCCAAGGCTGAGGACTTTCCGGCATCAAAGCGTTGCAGGGTGAATGAAGGCATCAGTGATTCTTTAGATATTTGAAAAGAGCTAGTGGTGAGAATTTTGACTGTAATTCACCATAAAGAAATGGTAAAAGATTAAGGTGATTGCTGTGTTAACTACACTAATTTGATTACCACCCAATGTGTACTTGAATGAAAACATCACACGGTCTAAGTACATGCACTCCTGTGTCAATAAATAACGGAGAGTGGCACCCGCCTCTTGACCCCAGGGCGGGTTCTCCAGCCCCACACACTCAGGAGGTGCCATAGGAGAACGCAGTGACCAAGTACAAGTGAAGAATTGTTACAGAAGAGACAGCACCACGGATGCCACTCAGATTAGTCCTCCCTGGTGTCAAGCATATTTAGCCTGCTGTTATTGTCACTTTTTGATGTGGTTCTGGAAGTCTTCGTCCTGCCTTGATGACCTGACTCCATTAAGAATATTTACCTTGCGTCATTGTTTAGATTGTGGATTGGGCCAGCAGGGCCAAATTGGTGGATGAGGTGGACGAGCCTGTGCTGTCCTGTTTTCACATGCCCACTTTCCCTGTGGACCAAGCATGACAGTCGTGTTCTTTGTGCTTTTTAATCACTGCAGAAAAACGCTTTGAAAGCTGATTTGGAACAAGTTTTTGAAGCCAGGGGGATGGAGTATTTTTTGGGGGGGGATTAATGGCAGTGTTTCTTTTCCTGTACTACGTGTAGAATACCTAAACATTTGCTGTATATCTTGAGCACCCCTTGTACATGGCTTCTGCCAGGTCCTACCCTACCAGAAGTGCACGCTAGCACATGATGTATGGAGTCTGTAATCTGAAGTCACAACGGCTCCCACCTTGTCCCCAGAGCAGGCCCCATGGAGAGCATGCTCCGCCCTTGAGGGAGCTCGGGGCTCATCATGCAGAGCAGGAGCTGGGATGCAGTACCCAGTGTCCTTGATTTAGAGGGATAGAGATTGAATGTGGCTCAGTCTGTAGCGGCCTCAGGCCAGAGTTCCCAGGCTCTGCTGCAGAGCGGCTAGGTGGAAAGGCCAGACAGAGGGCAGCAGCTTACCTCCAGCATCCAGGAAGCAGACAGAAGGAAAGGAGACGCACCCTCAGGCCACACCCGAGGGACCCCACTGCTGACCAGTTACCTTCCCCACACTCCCCCTTGGAGGAGCACCAGGCTCTTGGGGGCACCTAGTGTGTGGCCCTCGAACTTGTGGTTTGCAAGTACAGGCCAAGGGGGAGTGTAGCACCTGGGATCCAGTTTGCTTCCTGTCACCCTGTTCCCAGGGAGGGTTCCTGGTGCCGAGGAGCGCATGTTCTGAGGCCTGGGCACCTGAGCGTGTTCAGCACCCTTGAAGGGTGCATCCCTGACCCAGTATGATGTCCCTGGAAGGTCCAGACCTCCCATCTGCCTGAGCCAGAGCTTGTCCCAGACCCAGAGGAAGCAACATTCTTAGACTCAGGAAACCAGGGAACGCCACCCACCCTTCTTCAGTGGCCTCCCAAAGCCAGAGGCCACTTGGGTTGCAATGCCGACCTGAACGATAAAATTCATGCTACTAATGTAAATTTTTCCCTTTGTGAGACAACCTTGCAGAGAAAATGAAGAAAAACACCATGGCAAGTTGGTGGTGTGGGGGAGGGGGAGAGACAGAGACAGAGACAGACACAGGGTCTCGCTAAATTGCTAAGTTCCCTGAGGTAGGCTCAAACTTAAACTTTTGCTGCCTCAGCTGCCCAGAGTCCTGAGATTACCCCACAGGCCCAGTTGATAGTTTCTTTAATTGTAATTTTCCTTTTTTTTTTTTTTTTTGAACAAGGGACCCAACATTGTTGGTTTGCACCAACCCCTACACCTCGAGCAGGGTGTACTTTTCTTCGTGACAAGGCCGTGCTGCTGCCTGAGGTGGGAGTGACACCTGGGCAGTGTGTAGCAACAGAAGGCAAGGCCAGACAGGACCTCGCAGGAGTCACTTTGCTTCACCCTTCCCACAACCCCAGGAGGTGGGCGCTCTGCTAGCATCTCAACATACAGATGGGCAAACTGAGGCTCAGGAGTTTAGAAGACCTGTGTAAGCTGGGAGGACTCCAGCCGACGTAGAAATCCACATCCTTCTTGCGTGGCACCATTCCGCTGATGCGCAGAGGTGCCTCTGGCAGGCCCCTGCTTGGCAAGGTCTGCGTCCGCTCAGCCGGGCTCCAGTAAAGGTCCCTGGAGCCCCTTCTTTATGCTTCCTTCCCTTCTCCAGGAAGTTGCCATGTGAAAGCTGGAAGGAGACAGGATGGGGAGGGGAGACTGGAAACAGACAGGACACTCATTGGTTTTCCTCCTGCCCCCATGTTTCCTCGGTTAACCCTGGCGCGAGCAGATTTCCTGGGCCGCGCAGGGCTGGCCCCAGAGTCCCTCCGCGGGGCTGCAGTGCCAGTTAAGTGTTAATTGTTTTTGCATCTGCCTCTAAACCCCTGTTTGGAGGAGCTCATGCCGCCTCAGAAGAAGTGGGAATGTGAAATTGAAAACAGCCAGCATTCCTGAATCAATTTTCACGTCTTACGACTTCGAAGCATAATTCATTTCTCTCTTTTGAGCGCATGTGGCGATGGGGACGGCGTCACGCACACGGAGTGATCCGTGAGGAGCAGATCAGTTTGGCGCCTGCAGCATCTGCTTGTTTCTCCGCCCTTAGAGCCTTCAGTGAAAGCGGGAGGTGCCAGATCGCCCCACTTTATTATGCCATGTGGGCAAGGAGCGCGGGGACGATGTATAATTCATTCTGTGAGCTGGAGAGACAACTGCAAAGATTCAACCTATAATTGCGCGGATAATATCCCCCATTACTCAGGCCGGGGTTGTCTGCGGCTCAGGGAGGGTGCGTGCGGGTGCGGAGCCTGCACGTGTCAGCAATGTGACACTGAAATTGTGGTGACAGAGGAGCACGCCTTAGTCACCGTGCCGTGTTCCTTAGAATAGAGTTTTCTTTAAATACACATATATTCAAATGGTGGTGCGGCAGATACAGAATGCATATGTCTTAGCGGACGTGCTGCTGGGTGTGTTTCTGCGCATGCCCGTCTGCCCAGCCCTCTTTCCACTCTCCGTGGGCGCCCTGCACCCCCGCCCCAGGCTGTGCTTCCCCCTGAAGCCACCCCTGTTCTGCCTTCCAGCCCAGTCGATTTGCTCCCTATTCTTGACCTTGGTAGATGTGGAGCCGCGCAGTCCATGACCTGCGGCCGCCTTCTTGTCTGCCTTACCACGACACCATGGTTCACCCACACACCAGGAGCCTGTTCCTTTTCATGGTTGTGTAGTATTCCAAGGCATGCTCATCCATTCTATGGCGGATAGGCCTTTGAATTGTTTCTATATTTTGACTTTTATGCATTTTATTGTTGTCAGTGTTGGAAGAACCTTGACTCCTTTGTAGTAAAAATTAGCCCCTCCACCTAGGCCCAAAAATTTTGTGTCCATACGCATGCGCATACTCACGCACGCACACTCAGTATCTTTCAGTCTGTGGTCACTTGTCTCTTCCTTGGTAGTTTTGACCGAATGGGAAACCCTGGGCGGCTGCAGGGCGGCCGGGCTCCGTCCTTCAGGAAGCTGGTTCTTCATTTCTGGCCGCCGCCTTCTGGCTCTTCGCTCCTCTGAAGTCTGAGAGCTCCTGGGGGATCCCGTTCTCCTTCCTGGTTCCTGGCAGCGCGGTGCCTTTCTTCTGAGTTAACTGCTAGACCTAATTAAACAGCTCCCTCTCCTCAGAGCGGCAGATCTCTCCTCGTCTGAATACAAATGAAACCCCGTGCATTAACATTCAGGTCAGCTTATCAGAATCAACCTCGTTTGAAACGCAAAGGCCAAAGTGATTTCAAAGTCAGCCCCGCGCGTCCCGCCGTCGCGTCTGCAGAAAAGGGCCTGGCGCGAATACTTTCCAGGTGACGCTGCCGCCCAGCTGCCCAGGAGAGTTTGTGCAAACCGAGCCAGAGGGCGCCTGGCTGCTTCGCTTGCCGAAGTGGCTTTGCTTCGCTGCAGCGGCTCCTTGGAGCGGAGCCGAACCCTGTGCCTCTGTTGGGGCTCTGCGCCCCGCCCTTTTCAGCCGTTGGGTGGGGGGAATATTGACTCCTCCTGGCCTTCACCACACAGGTACTGTGCAGCCCTGGAGAGGAACCCGAGCCGCCGTGGGCGACCTCACCTGCGGAGGGACTGTTGGGAGGCATCCGTTTGGCACCTCCGTGCAGAGGCCCAGCGTGGGCTCTGTGATAGCCTGGGATGGTCCTGGCTTGGGGAAGGAGGCAGAGGCTGAGCGAAAGCTTCTTAGGGGTCAGCATGGAGGCCTGAGCACGCCCAGGAAGCTGTCCCACCCCAGGGCTCCGACCCCACCCTGGGCACCTGTTCACCTCGTCTGTGCTTAGTGGGATGCAGCTGCTTGCAGCGGGGAGCTCTAGATCTGCCATGCGACGCTGCCAGGGGAACACATGGTGCCCAGGGCCCCTCTGTGCGCGGCCACCTGGCTTTAGGGCCCCGATCAGACTTCGTGCGGGTCTCCAGGCCTGAAAGATCCTCTCCCTTCTCAGAAGTGTGTTCTTTGGGAGAAGCCTTGCCCTGGGTGCTGCCGCCGCCTTGCAGAGTTTGCTCACTTGGAGTGGACAGGTGCCAGGGATGCTGACTGAGCCACTAGGGCACCAGGTGAGCAGGGCATGTGGGTTTACCTGCAGGTTGCAAAGCCCCCTCAATGCTCAGCAGACCCTCAAGGAATGGGACCGAGTCTGCTGGTCATCGCCTCTCAGAACCCAGGGCCCAGACCCCTCATCCTGTAGGTAGCACCCCCTATTAAACCCTGTGGCTGGGTCTCCCCTCAGGTGTGAACATGTGAGGTCCTCAAGCTCCTAGGCCTCAGTTTCCCCACCCGTGAGCTGCAGAGTGAAGCAGGCCTGGGTTGTGTTCTTCTTCTGTGGGAATCCCCTATCTCTGCTGCCGCAGGGTAGACATGTGCCTGGTTGTGGTGAAGGAGTTGGTTTGGGGATTCGTTCTGGGAAAAATGTTCCTTATTCTTTAAAAGAGAGGACCTGGGCAAGGTAATCTCTCTCCTTACCCAGAGTCGCCTCTGGATGTGATTCTTGGAGCAGTGGCAGCCTTCCTGGAACCACGAAGGAGCCTCTGTGGAGGTGCTAGGGCAGCAGGAAGTGTGGCAGGAACGTGGGCCCTGCACAACAGTGCCGCGGGGCCAGGATCGGCACCCCAGAGCCTCCAGCTTCTGCTATCTGCATGAGGCAGGAGCTGCAGCCATGTACGCGGTTGAATCCGTCTCCCCAGCTGTCCTAACTGGTAGCGCAGAAGAGAGTGAGGGGGCAGTTGCACAGACGGCCAGCCTGCTGCCCCATGTCCCCTCCGACCTTGCTGCCTTTAGGAGCTCAAGGAAAGTGCCTACCCCCCACCAAACTCCCATGCTGGCAGCCCCTGGCCCTCAGATTCCAGAGTTCTGTTCCAGAGGCCACCCCGACTCTGGCTCTGCGCACCCCCCACCCCCCACTGCCTCATAAGTGACACCACCTGTCTCTGCAGCCCCTGTCATGCCCAGCTCCTGTTGGCCATGGCCTATGGCCTAGCTGCTTACTTTCAGCACACTCAGGCCTCCTCCAGGGTCAGCAAGGAGGGACCGAGGCCTCCTTTGTCCCCTGCACAGGGGAAGGAGTTGAGGGTCCTCAGCTGTCTGCTCATCCCATGCAGACTCCTCTAAAACCTGAAGGCGCTGTGGCTCGGGCCATGCCTCTGGCCCCAAACAAACTTTCTGAGTCAGATCCTGCACCGTGACAAAACCCCAGATGTCCCTTCCTTTTTTTCTCATGTTAAGTGATGGGGACCAAACTCAGGACTTTCACACAGAGCTACATCCTGAGCATTCTGTAAGTTTTCAGTTTTGAGACAGGGTCTTGACAAGAAGTCCCTAAATTACCTGGGCTGGGTTCATACTTGTGACTCTCCTGCGTCAGCCTTCCCGAGCATGGGAATCAATACCTGGGGTGCTCCTGGGTACCTGGCAGTCAGGAAGCCCTGGCCGAGAGACTGGTGCAGAGTCCTCCGGAGGGAAGGACGGCAGCCTGGATGGCGCTGGGGCCAGCCAGGGAGAAGAGGCTGCTGAGGGAGTAGAAGCTGCTGCCTGAGGCCTTTGTAGGCCTCAGTGCCCAGGGTCCCCCAAGACATCTGTCCCGTCCCTGCTTCCACAGTGTGTGGCTGTCCAGTGGGCAGCCAGGGTCACATCTATGGGACCACAACACCTTCCTCCTTCTTGCCCAGACAGGACACAGCTTTTACATTTGTCCCCTTTCCCTCAGGGGTTCCCTAAGCCAGTGGTCCCCGTGCACTTTCTAGTGCCTTGGAAGGACCTGGAGGGCACGTGTTAACCTCAGATTGGTGGCCTTCCTCCTGGCAGTTAGGGTGGGTCTCAAGAATCTGCTTTTTCTAACAAATCCCCAGGTGGTGCCGCTGCTGCCTGTCCTGAACCTGGAAATGAGTTTCCAGAGACATGGGGCTGGGAGGCGCAGGTGTGCCGCCTCTGTGCTGGGAGCAGCAGCGAGTGGAGACCCTTGGGGCATGGCCTCAGCATCCCCTTCCCGCTGGGGGAGGCTGGGCTAGCTGTCAGGGTCTGCTGGCAAGGAGGAGGTTAGGCTTCTGGGGGAGACGGGCCAGGGCTCAAGTCTCTGCCTCTGGCTCCCCGGCTGCACTGCCCAGGGGCTGGGTAGCGCATGTAGAGGTACAGGCAGATGGGAGGGATAATTTCTTTTTCAAATTTTACTTTATTTTTGAAGGTATAAATTTAGTGTTTATTAATTGTTTAAAAATAGTGTCTTTCACTGTGACATTTCCATACGTGCCTATAAAATGCTTTGATCTTTCCTGCCAGGAGGAATAACATCTCGTGTTCTTGCGGCCCAGTAGGGTGACTCTGAGTGACAACAGCTAATGGAATATTTCAAAATAGCTAGGAGAGAGGATTTTCAATGCTCCCAACACAAAGAAACGATACATGTTTGAGGAGAAGGTTAGGTCGGTGATTCCGACCTTCTGTCATTTAACCCCACGAAGTTCATAAGATTAGCATCTCAATAAAAACAATAGCTCAGCACTCTTCCTGTGCATGTATTAAAATGTCACACGGTACCCTATAAATATTTACTGTGATTAGGTGACAGTTAAACAAAATATATTTAAAATATTCTCCCCATCGCATTTTCTTCCTCTAAGGCAGGGCAGCAGGGCAGCAGGGCAGAGCGGCGACTGGCCGAAGGAGCTGGAGCCTCGTGGCCAGGAGCCACATCCGGGTATCACCGCTGGCAGGCCGGGGGAGCGCGGCTGTCTGCGAGCCTTCTGCGCCTGGCTGCTGGCTCTATCCTCTGACGCATGCGCAGATTAGAAATGCTATCGTACCTTCAAATGCTAGAATACCGTCTGGTCCATGCTGAGGACTTCGCTCTTGGCAGCTATTATTTTTATTAGGATTCTAACCTTATTTTCTTGATGGGGTAAATGGGATAAGTAGCGACAGTTCTCTCCAGCACGTGCTCCTGTCCTTCTCCTTTCCACCTTAGCGCGCTCTCTCTCTCCCCCATCCCTCCATTTGTTGTGATTTGGGCCTGAAGATCCTACAGAGGCTCCTGTGTTGAAGAATAATCCCAGTGAGGCATGGTTCAGAGGTGGAGCTTTAGGGAAGTGTTCGGATCACACTTCCTCGAGGTGTTCTGACCTCGCCCGAGTTGACCCACTGATAGGGTCTCAGTGCGTTGGGCTACTTGGAGGCAGTGAATACATGGGGGGGGGGGGCTGGCTGAGGGGAGTAGGTTGTTGGGGACTATATTTTGTCCCTGGTCCCTTTCTCTGTCTTGCCCTCCTCTTCTGTCCTGTGTCCTCCTCCTTTGTGTTCTCTCTCTCCTTTGCTCCTTCCCCTGCCTCTCCTCCTCTATTCCCAGCCCCTATGAGGTGGCCAGATTCTTCCAGCCCCCCTTTCACTGTGGTGCTCTGGTTCACCTCAGGCCCATAGCAGTGGAGCCATCGGACCACGGGCCGACCCCTCCCAAACCGTGAGCCACTGTATACCGTTCCTTCTTTCAATTATTTGTCTCAGGTATTTTGTCACAGTGGCAGAAAGCTGACTCACATACCCTGTCTCGGAGCCCAGAGACAGCACTAGCACCTCTTCTGAATGCCCTTCCTCTCTGGGACACCTTCCAAATACTCCCTGTAGAATTGGAAAAGCTTTGCATTCAGCAGGACCCGCAGGTATCTTTTTGGAGGTTCTGAGGACTCCTCCTACTTCCTCAGTAAGAAATAGTTAGGAACAGTTCTCTGGAGTGGCTTTCAGGTGGACCCAGGTGCAGAGTTCCTTCCTGCCAGCCTAGAGTGTCTGTCCACTGGGTGGTTGAGTGCAAGGCAAGGTGTCCTGGGTGAGGCATAAACAGAAATAGCTCAGGGAAGAAGGGACTTCATGCACGTAAACTGACTTATGTGATGGGATTAAGCTTCAGCTATGGCCAGGTTGAGGCCCTCAAGTGATGTCACTACATCTCAGCCTCTGACTGGGTCCTGCTTTTCTCTACACTGGCTTCACCCTTAGTCTGCTCCTCCTTCTGGTGACCAGGCCATCTCATGCCTGTCAACGCATGCTGGTGTATGTACAGAGTGCTGCTATCCTGCTTCAGCAGAAGTCCCTGAGAAGACTTTCTGGCCTGTTGTGAGTGGATGGGCGTGTCCCTGAACCAATCACCACTGCTGTAGGGATCGGTTATTCTGATTGGCCATGTCTAAGCCAGACATCTCCCTAGAGGACAGATGTAGGGTCAGCTCTATCTCCTAGAAGCACTCAGATGCTGTCCCTACAGGAGTGGGGAGGGATGCTGGAGAGTAACGCATGTTCCCTGCATGTTGGGTCTGAGGACTGAGTGAGGGAGTTATTGTGTAGCTAGCAAGAGCAGAGGAGTAGAGGTGCCCAGGGCGGGGGCCAGGGCCACTGACTCACACTAACCCCTGCTCTAAGGAGGACTACATAGCACCAGGAAAGTGGTTAAGCTCCTATATATGCATGGGGTGGAAGAGGCAGTGAGGAGAGGAGGTGCAGACTCTGAATGTGTTGATGAGGAGTTAATTAGAAATAAACCATAGATGAGGAACTGTCTGAATTCTGTTTTGCTTTTGATCTGACTGCCAACCAATGACTCTGGGAATTTTCTACCAAGCAGCAAGTACTGGGGCCTCCTCCCTGGGGACCCCTCCAGAACACAGCAGACCCGTTCTGCACCCCTGCTAGGTGGTAGGCTGGGCACCACCTTCCATATTGTTACCATTCAGCATGGGGGTGACTCATGGCCAAAGAGGGTGAGCCAATGGAGGGTCACCACTGTGCCTGTGCCTGGGGTGCAGTTGTTATGGAGCCAGGCAGATGGGATCCAGGTGTCGATGGAGACCCTTCCCAGCCATCAACAGTGAAGGGCACAGACTCAGTCTCCCCACCGGCGCTGACCAGGGTGGATGTCTGGGTCTCAGGACAGCCCCGTAGATGCCAGCTAGAATCGCAGCCTCTGAGCTGGGAGTGGTGCG
The DNA here is from genome assembly GCA_002564285.1 of Tympanoctomys barrerae. Classification (NCBI taxonomy): domain Eukaryota; kingdom Metazoa; phylum Chordata; class Mammalia; order Rodentia; family Octodontidae; genus Tympanoctomys; species Tympanoctomys barrerae. The sequence goes on from NDGN010229464.1 coordinate 11,484, forward strand.
GAGCGCACGTAGCCTTGTCCAGTCTTAAGAACACACTGCGGCTCACCTCTGCCTAGAATGCCTGAGGACTCCCAGTGGGACCGGGGTGAAGGTCCCGGGGTCCTGCCACTCAGTCATCTCCTACCTCGCATCCTCATACACTGGGACTTTGGCAGGAGAACAAGTCTGACTTCCAGAATGGCTGAGCCAAGCTGGATGGTGACAACAGGGAAGGAGGTCCCCAGCCTTCCACCTAGCATGGGTGCAGATTGATCTGACGCCTCCCACCTACCCAGAAAGGTTAGTCCGCTGCACAGCCTGGGCCTGCAGGCTCTTTTTTCTGGAACTCTCCAGCCCAGGATCATCACAGCCTGGTGATGTCCAGTAATTTAGCTCCCAGCACTCAAAGTTCCCTGGGATGTATACTTTGAACCATCTTTTGTTTTTGTACAGTTGTCCCCTGCTATTTTGTGGTTTGACTTTCATGGTCTCACTGATTTGCCGGCTTTCAAAAATATTAATTGAAATTATTAGGGACCGGGGAGATGGCGCAGTAGAATAAGCACTTCCCTGGCAAGTGCAAGGGCTTGAGTTCAATCCCCGGTTACAAAAAAAGAAAAAGAAAAAAGAAAAAGAAAAAGAAAGAAAGGAAGAAAAGAAAAAAGAAATTATTTGTCGTGGATTTTTTGCTCTTGCGGGATTTTGCAGTACCGTACAGTAAACATATGTTGTTAAAATTACACAGGCTTAAGAATTTAGAAAATGGTTAGGAACATTAGAAGTGTTTTTAAAAGTGTCGGAAAGGTTTATAAGACTATGGGCAGGGTTTATAAAGTTAAAATATGTATAAGTACTAAAATAAATATATCTTTGCCAATTCGCTGATGTTCTTATTGTGGAGTGTCTGGGGTGCAGCCTCCTAGGTAAGTGAGAAACTGCTGTACTGGAAATCGAGCTCACAACCTCGCGCTCGCCAGGCGGGTGCTGTGCCGCTGAGCCACATCCCCCTGAGGCATTTCTTACCAGGGACCACATTCTGTGCAGCCCAAAGTGGGCCCTCTGTGGTGTGCTCCCCCTACCAGCCTTAGGGCCGGCGCTGGAGGGACTCCCTGCATCTGGTCGTGTGACGATCGCAGGTCCTGCAGCAAGGTCTCAGCACAGAGTGGGACTTAAGACGTACCATTTGACCAGAAGAAGTTTGTTGACTGCCTTTCAGAGTAAATTAACGCCTGTGTGAGAAGAACTTCCAAAGACCAACTTCAGAGATCGTAATCCTGCATTTTAATTTTTTTTTTTTCCTGTTGAGCTAATTGTAGACTCACATGTAGTTGTAATAACACAGAGGAATCCTTTGTGCCCTTTGCCCGTTTCCGCCAGTGGAAGCTTTCTGCAAAGCTACAGTTCAGCCTTGGGCCTCTTCCTCCACTTTGCCTGCGCTCCGGCAGGGATGCACCCCTGCTGGGCCGTCATCCATGTGGGCATGTCTGCACCACCTGGTCAAGGCGGCACAAGCACCCCACCCCGACACCCCAGTTTTTAAAGCCATGTAGTCCCCCCTACCCCCCTGGTGGTTCTCTGCAAGTTCTATGTGTGCAGCGGCGGGTGGACCCCAGACCCAGCTGGTACTGGAGTGCAGGCACCTTCTTCCTTAGAGCCACCTTCAGGGACCTGCCCGGATTCAGGATGGAGCCAGAGACACAGGGTGGCTGGAGCTCCGTGTGCTCTGTGGAGGTGGCTGGGCAGCTCCTGGAGCCCAGCATGTGCTTCCTGGGTGTGGGAAGGCGACCAGAGGCAGGACATGAGCCGGCTTTCTGCTGCATGAGCTGAGGGGTCCAGCCCAGCCCTGACAGCTCTGGTGTGAGCAAGGACTGCTGGGATTGCCCCTGAGCTAAAGGGGCAGGCGGCCCTGACAGCAGCAGCAGGCCCTCACCCTTGACAGGGACAAGCACCGCAGGACGGGTGCCCCCTGCTTGGGGTCCCTGCATCCTGCCACCTTCCCAGCCCGAGTCTCCCGCCTGTGGTGGCTCTGGGAGCAGCTGGGTCTCTGCCCTTCTGCTGGGGTCAGGGCAGCTGTGTCTTCCCTGGGGCTCCTGCTCCTGCTTCTGCAGCCCCTCAGCCCAGCTGCGGGTGAAGAGAGGCTCCTCTTGGGCTGAACAGGACCCGGGTATGAGGTAAGGGTGGGCAGTGGGGTCTGAGGGAGCTCTTTGGGGGCAGAGGGTGTCCCAGCCTGGGGCATGTACTGGGCGTCCAGGAGCTGAGCTTCTGGGGAGGTATCCCATGCACCATCCCTGGGACAGGAGCCTGTTCTTACATGTAGTTGGGGAAACGGAGGCACAGCCATTTTCTCCCATTTGTGGAGAGTCAAAGAGGCAACACTGGATCAAACCACAGGGTCTGTGTTCCCTCTCACCCCAGAACAGGGCCGGAAACAAGGCTGGGAGGGGAAGGCTCCTCTTCAGAACCACGCCTCCCAGCAGGCATGCCTTTCTTTTTTTTTTTTTTTTTTT
>NDGN010229574.1:0-18284 GCA_002564285.1 Tympanoctomys barrerae
TGTCCTACCAATTTGATTTGAAACTGTCTCATTGCTATTTGTTTATTAATAAAATTATGGGGGAAAAAAAAGAAACTCAACATGCAAAAAATAAATAAATAAAGTTCTTTATGCATTCTAAAAAAAAAACCTGGCTTGCACTGCTGACTGCCCTCTATGAGTGTGCTCGAGTGAGGGGCGTTGGGTGAGCACACCAAAGCTAAAATGGCTGCTGTACTTATCCCTTTGGGGATGCTGAATAAAATGTTTTATTCCCGAGTTCTGACAGCAAACTGACATGTTAGGTCAGATAGGAAATTTTCTATTTGTGGTATCATATTTGCACTTAAAAAACTTTCAAAACAGAAAGTATTTTGAATTTTGTGTTTTCAGATTAGGGGTGCTTAAACTGAGTATGAATAGTATTTAAAAATTACTAACACCTAGCTAAAACTATGAAGTCAACAGGGAAGTAGTAAGCATGGCTTACAATGAAATTGGTCTTATTTTTATAGCCTTTCCTTATTCTATCCAATAGCATACTATCACTAAATTTCACCAATGTGGCTATGAAACTCAAGTACCAAGTTAGGAGCTGTGGACATGTAACACCAGTTAGTAGGTACAGACAGACACATGCACATGAACTCACATTACAGACCACATGAGCTACAGAAGCAGCAGTCCCTGCGATAGGCCAGTGACGGTAATTTTAATTATGTCTGTAGTTCACTGATATATTCTCCAATTGTATGGATGATTAATACACTTGCCCTCTTGATTAAGATAAGCAGAATCATGGCAGAAGGGAATAGAATAAGGTAGATTAGGCAATTGATTCCTTCAGGAAAATGAATGTCTTGATTTAAAAAAATGGTTTTGATGAATCACCAAAGGAAGACCATTTTATCAGAGTCTGAAAACAGAGTATACAACAAAGATTATAGAACATGGGTGTGGAAAACTGAAAAGGACACAAGCTGGAAAGCAGCAAAAGAGGAAAGAAAGGAACAAGAGGTTTTAAGGCACATTATCAAGGGTACAAGCACCTGTGGCAAAGGCCACACTCTGTGGTCCCCACATTAGGGTAGAAGTGGAGATGATGCATGTCTATATGGAAGAATATTATGTGGGCATGAATAGAGGTATAAGATTTAAGCTTATAGGTTTCTATCAGGCTATAGTCTCTATTTCTTAAATACTCATGAAAAGAAGATTTACCAATAAAACATGCCATCTTTTATTTCTCTGTTTTGAGGATGACTATGAAAATATTGCAAAGAGCCTCGGTATGGGGACTCATTTCCGACATCAGGGCCAATGCTGAATCCTAATCACCTAATGGCTTCCAAAACCACTCAGAAAAAACACGAAGGGACTGTAGACAATCAGGACCAAGGCAACCTTGCCTTGGGCCCTCACAAACAGGAAGCAGGTGAGGAATGCAGGCCTTCCAGCACTCTGCACAGCAAAGCATCTGTAGTCCAGGTGACCACGGTCACTAAGCAGAGAGTGACCCTTGGCACTGAGAAAGGAGGATGTGCCACAGGAGGATCAGCTATGAGAGGTCATTTTGCTTAATCTGTAGCCACTGAACAAAATCGTACATAATCCTGAGGAAAAATGTAAAGTGCAATCAGGTCTACATTGCATCACTTGGATTTTCATTGGAAGCAGTTCAGTCTCAGTTTATAGGCAGGCATCGATTTAAAACAAACAAGCTTAAGGTATTTCCTATCAGTTAAGACAAGCAAGTAAAAAAATCTCTGCTGTACAACCCACACCTACTCCTTCCTAACCACTCAGTGTCAACTGGCCGGAAACGTGGATTTTGTCTAATCTTCTCTACTTCCAGAGACTACAGGAGATGTGCCTGTGGGAGCTGATGATAAACGGTAGCCTGCCAAGAAGATAAACCTGTGACAGCGTCCATTTAGTGCTGTATGTTTATATCACTTTTACATTATTCTCTCCTTCCCACGGATATTTTCAATCTACAAAACTTATGATAGCTCCTTTCCAGTGGCTGCAGCTTCTTGCTACAGTGGTCCCCGAGCACCCAGGAAGCACAGTCAGCACAGGACAATGCCATTGTGGCATGCGGGGTGACCTGGCGGAAACCACAGGTTTGAGTGTGAGTGACAGTGTCCAAGAAGATATCCACTATGTTCACTCCTTCAACAGCAAGGGATGAAGTTTGTTACAAGTGAAGAGAAGGAATAGAATTCCAGAGGCTTATTAAATCTTTGCAGTAAAACTTGCTCAGGATTAGAAGGTAATATTGTGTTGTTCCAGTCACAAACCTTTTCCATCTCAACTCATTATCTTTAATAGCAGTTCAACTTCAGAAGAAAAAAAAAAAAAAAAAAGAGGGATTGACACAAGCTAGAGGACAATTTACCAAGGAAGACATTTGGCAAATATTCACCCAAGATGGTAACATTTAAGAGGGTACTCAAAATACATGTTAAATGTTTAACTTTAAAAAAACCAAATTATTATAGTAAAATGTACACTGCCATAATCTCCCTCAAAACATCCCCTACCTTCAATATACTGATCCCACCACACTTGGCGCTTTGTGAAACAGTCCTCTTTCATGTCTTTATAAGGAGTGATCAAAAATTTGGTAAACACTGCTGCTGAATACCATACAACAAAAAGGCAGGCTTGTGGAAATGTGGTCCGTCCTCATCTACTTTATCCACCACACCTGGCACCATGCAACTCCTGACTTAATTTGTGGTTCAACTAAAATTGAAAGTGGCTTCTGCTACTATACAGATTTTCAATTTCTTAGTCATTTCTGGCCAGTAATATATTAGCACTACTATCTAAAAGCATCCATTTTTCTGTCTAAGGAAACTTCTAGTGCATATTTTTGAACAGCTCATATCTTTTTTTATATAGAGCAGAACTTATGTACTTTGTGTTCGAAGTTTTCTATGTCTTCCATTCTTATAATGAAGTACACCATGAAATAAACCTAGTAAGAAATGGAACCCCAAAATACAGAAAAATAAGACCTGCTACAAATTTCAAATATTTTTATGATGTAGCCAATTTTTTCTTACATTACTATTGATATCTGAGAGGTGACAGGATTGACAGCTAACTGCATCCAATGACAGTGATCAAGACAGCCTTTTTTGTATCTTCCTTTGAGACTATGTACTATGTTCAATACTTTTCACCTCATTCTGGCAAAATAACACCTGTGCATCCCATAACCATTTCCCACCATGCTGCCCTTGGGCAGGCTAGAGTGAACTATGACCAAGGATACTGTGAAGAACATCGAGTTTGGCAAAAGCACCTCTGGAGGCTGGACACTCAGGCTGGGAGGTACCTGGTCATCACAGACCTGAAAGCCCCTTGGACCTGAAAGCCCCTTTAAATTCTATCATACTGCTCAAAAGCTCAGAAAGCAGTGTTTTTTAAGGTTCAGCATCCAGAGGGCAAATAATGAACAGGACAAAAAATTCATGTCAAAGGGTATATGCTGTGTTACAAAAATCTCACCTCATCCAATATTACTCTGTTTCATCCCCAAAGTAAGCCTGAAGCTGAGAAGGAAATGAACATCAGAGTAAGTTGTAAGGATAAAATATTACTGTTACCCACACTCTCAGATGAGAGTTTTACCAACCCAGGAATTACAATGAACCTGTATAAAGTATGCCTTCTTAACTAATTTATTTAGATGATTCAAAGAAATCTACACATCTAAGAGAAAAATAAACTCATCTTGAGAAGATTAGGTCATGATTCTTACACTAAGCATCAACTCTTAAGATTTCCATGTTGCATAACTGCGGAACAGGGATAGCTTAACTCTAGGCCATCTACTTTCACTGACATGACCCAGTACCTGCGGATGGCCACAGTGAGGGCCTCTGGAGAGCTGGCACATGGACAGATGACCTCCTGTCGAAGGCCTTTACTCTGGAAGACATTGAGAAACGCATCACAAGAAGAAATAGACCCTAGAGGGAGAGAGGGATAATGATCAGACAGTGGCAGCACAGTACCCTATGATATAAAACAGTTTTGAAGTCAGGATTTGAGCACAAATGGAGTTAGGCAGCACAGAGAGATAATTTAGTTAATACAATTTATTATTTATTTTAATATGAAAGATCATATTCTCAAATTTACAGGACTCAAAAATTTTAAAAAAGGAGCTTCTACACTTAAGACATATTATAGATATATTGTGTGACTGATGAAATTATGTTAATGAATTTTCTGGAACCATTTTTAGGATTTAAGTTTTAAGAAATGCAGAAATCTAAACTAAATAAATAAAATTTCACTCTGTATTAACTCGAAGGAGAATAAGGTACTATAACTATTAGGAAGATTTTTAAAACCCTATTTTTCAATACAGATTTACTTTTGTTTAAACAAGATATATTATTTTGTAGAGAAATAGATTAAAAAACAATTATCTATTCAATTATCTCACACTGATACAATTATTTTACAAATGAAAGAGTCATTTATACAATTAAATTATGTTTCTAAGCTCATTTTGGTGTATCAGGCATTAAGGAAGGGTGGAAGGGCATGCTGCCATAGGTTATAAATATCTATGCTGCACAGTTGACAAACGTGGCCAGAAACATCCTTTCAATTTATTTCATTCATTTGCTTAGCTTTTGGCTTTATATACTCTTCATAAAAACAGGCTAGGTAGCTTGTTTCAGTTGATTATAGTATTTCTTTTTTTAGGGAAGGATCTACAGGGTGTTCAGGGTCTCACTACTAGATCTGACTCAGTGATCCACCTGTTTACAGCCTCCCAAGAGCAGGGATTATAGGCGAGCACCACCACGCCCAGTCTCAATTGCTGTCTCTGTGTGCCCCAGGGGTGGGGCCGGCATGGTAGACCCAGGGATTGAAGCCCTGGCCCCTGCACCTGATTACAGTATTTCTTAAGGTGTGTTAACAATATTCTGTAAAAGTGCTAGACTGTTTCAACTCGGTATATTTTGTTACAGGATCTGATAATGATGTTCCAACAAAAATGACAGATTAATTTACTAACCAATAAAACTATCATTAGACCTTAAAATAATAAGGTAGGGGAGTCACTTCATTTCATCCTCATAAAAATTTATGATTTGGGTACTATCTTATAGCTGGTAAAATAATATTAGAAAAGAAAGCTGCTGCATAGAACTATGCTGTCTTTCTTACCTCAGGACTACAGTCTACAAACACCTAGTTTTTAACCATTCTGCTACTTTGCCTTTAGGCTACAGTGAATAATACCAGTTGATTATTTCAAGGTTAAAATTGCATTTTTACTGCAATTAAGATTACAAAAAGACATCAAAGCACAAAGAATGACACCTGGAAAACAAGGAGATCTATGCTTGCTTTTCTTTCAAGTTATATTGGACTTGTCACTTACAGGGATTTGCTCCATCAGCCACTATTAACATTCGGAGAGAGGAGAGATTGACGTCTCTTTGATCTCTGTGTGCTACCAGTGCCCAGTGCATATCCCTTGATTTCACGCAAGCCACCTTTGCTACAAAGAAAAGCACAAGTTAACACGTGTCACCATCAAACTGTCCATTACTGAAAAGGAGAGGTCATCGTGATTCATGGGGAATGGCAAACCATCTTCATTTGTCACAAAAAGTCCAACGAGCTGCAGGGGAGACCAACCTTTGTACTGGCAGACTTTCTGGATCCAGGAAAGGGGGTTCACCTTCATCAGCGAGTAAGGGATACTGATCACATGCATCATGTTCATGACACTCTGAAACCAACAAATACACAAAAGAGGTAAGTAAGGCAGCTTAAATATTACATGAGATCTTAAGAGTAAAGGAAAAAAGACTGAAAACTATCATGATTTGAAACAGATGAAAATTTTAAGCAGATCCAAAATGCCTTAAATAAGGTGAAATTCTCCAGTAGAAGCGCCCCTAACTGGCACTGTCATCTCTCACCAACTGGCATTATCAATGATTAGACAAATCTCTCTACAACCTGTGCAGGACTTTTATCTTCAAAGGCAAGTTTGTGGAAATCCTTCCCCCTTGTGGAATAATAGAACAGTAGATCCCTTAAATATTCATAAGCACTGACTCAGAAAGTAAGCACTTCCTAGCAAGATTAGATGTAGAGAAAAGTGACCCAAGCATGAATAAGACATTAATAACATTAATAACTCTAAAATCTCAAAAGCCAAAAGTGGAGGAAGAAAGTGAACTCCACATAACTCTTTAGAAGGCTGGTTCTAAAACTCTCACCTTGATAGATGGCTCTAGGACTCGAGCAAGTAGCTAGTAAAAACAACTGCTCCACTGGGCTGTTGAAAGCTACCTCAGCCAGCAACTTAGGGACCCTAAAAAAGATTTTCTTCTTCCTATTACGGGACAAAGGAACTTACCTATGCCACTCCACACACAAACCAAAATTTGAGTGCTGACACTGAACACATCTGCTGAACACACAGACACACAGCAAGGCACGTAGGGCTTACTTACCGTTAGGATGCCATGCCATAGTCCTACGTCCTTCTTGAAGTCTAGCACATTCACAATGGTTTCAGCTGCATAAGAAAAAGAAGCATGACATTGCAATGAAGACCTAATACCACCTTAGGGAGTAATCCTGGGTCTTGGAAGAATACTGTTTCAATTCATTGTCATAGAAATTCTGTAGCCATCAGTCAGACCACTAGAAAGTGCTATCCAGACCTAGTGAATAAGTGAATATTCTAACACAGAAGTGAACAGAAATAGCTACTCATACCATGTCTTAGAAACATATCTTTTCCTTATTTATTTTTTCCCTCCTTTCCCTGCAGCTTTCTCTTCCAAACAGAATTCATTTCCCCACTGCGTCTCTCCCAGAAAGAGAAGGACATGGTGCTATCAGCTTGCCTTAAATGGGAAGGAGGAAGTCCATTTTCAACAATACCTGAGTCTACAATGTTTGACTGAGAACAGTGGGGCTTCAAAGGTGGGTCTGGGACAATAAAGCAAGTGAGATTTGCAGAGCCAGTGACAGAACATTCCAGGATTATTTGGAGCATGTCTTAGAGAGCAGGTCCTGTTGTGGCTATGCCCCTGCAGAGGAACGTGGGTGACAGCCAGAGGGTACAAGGCATTTGTTTCAACCCGACCTTCTCTGGATCCAAATGACAGTTGTTACCATGGTTACTTCTGCTCACTCTACCTTTCTGCCTGCCCCTTGGGAAGAAAACCATCAGTTCACCAGTTTTCTTCACCATGGAAGCCCATATAGTAGAGGCTAGAAAACCCACCCCCAGAGATTCTCATGCATTGGGCAGGAGTAGGGCAAAGTATGGGCATTTTTTAAGCTTTCAAAGATATCCTTATGTGCAGCCAGGAAGGAATGTTCATGGTTATGGACCATGAACTGTCACAGACCAAATTATGCACCCCTAAATCCATATGGCAGAATAGTAACCCCTCATGTGAATGTGTGTGGCAACAGGACTTTAAAATTTTTTATTATTATTATTTTTAAACAAGGCTTTTAAAAGGGTAACTAATATCAAATAAGATTCTAAAAGTGGAGCTGCAGTCGGCACCCTCATAGAAGGGGAGAGCAACCTCTCTCCCAGGCACACGCACAAGAAAAGGGGAGGTGAGTGCAGAGTAGAGGAGCCAGCACCCTGCAGGGAACCAGCTCTGTCAGCCTCTGGTTTTGACCTTCAGTCACAGGACTATGTCTGGGGTGCAGCCAGCCAGTCTGATAGAACTGTTGATGATGGCTAATAGCCAGCAAGTAAGTAACATTTAGCTGAGCAACACATTAAACAACTTGCGCGGTTATTAGAGGAAAAGCCAAGGGGGGGTCTCCAGCATGCACCCCGGCCAACAGGCTATCTCCGAGAACCAAGGTGCCTGGGAGGCTTGGTCTGGTCCACACCTTCTGTGTAACTGCATGCCTGTGTGAGCGCTTGGCAGTGTGTCAGCAGTGCGATCCTTGTCACAGTCACACCCAGCACGCTTCCATCTTTACACGTCTTGTACTGAAATGAGAAAGAGTGCACAGCAAAGTCATTCTGACAGAGTCCGGGTCCCCATCCATCAGCCTCTTAAAGTGTTTAACTCACTTTTTATTTTTTAAGAGTAGGGATTGAACCCAAGGGCTCTGCACGGAGTTCCATGTCCAGCCCTTTATACATTTTTAGATAAAGTACTGCTGTACATCTAAGTGGGGCTTGAACTTGCAGGCCTCCCCCTCACCCCCAGAGAGCTGCAAAGGCAGACACGCATCAGCGAGCCTGGAGAGCCTGGAGGCTTGCGCTCTTGGGGACGCTCTGTGTCTCGTTCTTCTGGCACCGATGTCATGATGAGAAATACACGTCACTTCAAAGAACAAGCCTCAGCCCAGCGGAGGGAGACAGACTCACCTCAATGTAAGCAGTGTCATTATTTGCATCTTTGATGTGAGGGAACCAATCTCGAGGAGGTTTAGACAGGTGTTTGGATTCCGTAACAAACCACAGAAGCTTTGGCCAACCTTGGAAATAAATGATAAATTCCTTCAAGGAGTACCCAGAAAAGACTGCAGACTTTCTCTTTCCCCCCACCTGACACACCTTTGAACAATACCTCATGCTGGAAGAAATCTATGGTGTTTCTCTGTCCTCAAATCCACAACATCAACAAAAAAGCCCCCCAGCCACCAGCAGTCCTATCTTGTCACCCGAAGCTGAGGTCACACGGGTCATCAGAGAAACTGACGCGTGAGCAAATCTCTTTGCTGGAGCTGACCCGGCTTTCCCCAGGTGAGGAGCAGTCTTGGAAAGGACAGTAAGGCCTCGGGAAACGCGCAAGCTCCCGGCACTTGGCGTACCTTTGAACTGCGGGATCTCTCCTGTTGGGCTTTTCGGCAGCCCTTTGTGACAAGCATCACTAGTCAAGGCTACAGTAACTCCACAGCTGCCAAGCAAGAAACCTATCTGCTGACTCCCCGCATCCTGAGAGAGGGCGACAAAGACAGAAGAGTTAAAAAGCTGAGATATGGTTCCACTCTTGGCAAAACCCCTGCCTAACCTGAGACACTATGGATGTGAACTACCCTTCCTAAGGCCCTTTTCCCTTTTCTGAACACCAGAGATTCTGGGCAAGGGCTTGGGAGTCAGCACAAGTAGGTTCAAACACCAGCCTTGCCACTTGCAATCTGTGCCCCCTTGAGCAAGTTAGTTTTCTTGCTTGAACTCAGTTTCCTGAGATGTTCCAGTGGCGCAATTGGTTAGTACACAGTACTTATAAAACTCAGTTTGCTCATCTGCAAAATGGAGAAGGGGTAGCCATTCCCCACAAGTGCCTTTCATGAGACAAATGAGAGGAGTATATGCAAAGTGCGCAGCACCTGGGTGGCACTTGGCTGGTCTCATTCCAAGTCTGCCATTGCCAGATGCGGTGCACACCAGTAAGCCCTGTACTGCAGAGGCTGAGGCAGAAAGATGCCAAGGTTAAGGCACATCTGGGCAACTGTGTGAGGCCCTGACTCAAAATAAAAAGGGCTGCTGGGGTAGCTCACTTGTATAGTTGGGTTCCACCCAAAGTGCTAGAAAAAAAAGTTTATTGTATTTGCCTCCGATCCTTCTTTAACTATGTAACTATGATTGTAAGACTTAATTACTGAAGAAAACAGAATGGATCTAAAAATATTTTGTATTGAACGTATTAAGAAAAAGTACCTAAGTTTTAAATACCCAAGACCAGAAATGTAGCTAATATAGCAGATGGAGCAGGTGCAGGAGACATAGCCATTTTCAATCAAAGGAACGAAGGCTCATGCCACTTCTACCCTGCGCACATGACATTTCCACGAACTAACAAGGAGGCTAGGGCTCCAGGACTTGACGCTGCCGACAGAAAGCTCAGGAAGCTGCCCCACAGTCAGCCCTGAATCTGGACTGTCACGCCTGAGCAGAAACCACAGGCGAGGCTTTGCAGGCTGCAGCAGCCACAGGGACTGCCACCTGAGCCAGTCTGATTACCCACTTTCTTCAGCTGCTCACAGAAAGCAGCCCAGTCAGTTCAACTCAGTTCCTTTATTTCCTTGGTCATACTAGCTCTGCTGCTTTGTAAATGTTTAGTTCACAAAATAAAATGCAAGCTCCAAAGTAGGTGATATGCCTAGAACTAAAAACACCAGTGTAGTGCATGAGTCACTGTGCACTCCTCAGATAGCTCTCATGAGCCCCAGCACAACCTGGGCCTGGCTTGAGGACTTCATTGGGCCATGTCTTGCCACCAGAAAACCACAGAACAAAAGATAGTGCTTACACCTGCACAAATTAAGTAGCATCAAAATTTTAAAGCTACAGTCTTTCAGGTGCTCAGTTCACGCTTTTCTTAGTGCAGAATTATGATGGGCATACCTCCCTTTACGTAGAATTTTACAAAGCAAGAGCACCCAGTAAGGAGGCCTGAGCCTCAGCAGAGGGGGATAGCCCCACATCTGGAAACATTCCTTTAGCGCTTTTCCCTCTGGCAATACATTCTTAGGTGAAGCTGCAATCAGGTATGGTAATGTGAATCTGATTACCACATTAGCAAAGCTGCCACTCCACAGAGGTGAAGGAGACAGGTGGGGCTCCATGGGCATCAGCAGCAGGAGGGGGCTCTCTCCTGATATGTGAACAACACACTGAGTCAGCAGGTATGCACAGCAGCTGTCTCCCAGCAGGGAAAGGTTGGGGTCAGAAGGACAGCTGTGCACAGCATCCACAGAGACATGGCCAGACGGTGAACCACTCTGACCTTGGGCCTCCTGGCCACAAGTCCTACCATTCTTAGACCTTGTCTTAACATGGGTACATAATTTAATGCACCACGTAATAAATGCAGGCACATAAAAGACTCCTAAAATATAAGAGTTTAGAAACTATGTGGATAGAAGAGGGAGCAGGAAGCTGCTACACACACAGCACAATGTGTGGTCCCCTTCTGCCTCTAAACAACCCTTCCCAGGGACCACTGGCAGGAAGACCTCTGTGCCCAGCCCTCGGCAGCTCTGTCAGGGCCAACACTTAACCATGGCTAATGCTATGTCCCTGCACCACAGCCAGTCCCACCTGGAGTCTTGCACACATAGAAGGGAAGCATAAGCTCATGAAACATCACCTGCTGTGAACGCATTTCAGATTTGCAGCCCTACAACTACCAGTGTTTATTCAGTTCATTCTTTGCCTACTCAAACTGCTGGCTCAACAGTTTGTTGGCTCTCAGGAGATGATGTTAGATAATAATGGAAGGGAGAGATGAACTTTAAATGCATTACTCGGCAGAATTAACACAAAGTACAGCAGACAGACAAAGATAATTATGGTAATACAACCAGGGAACGAGGAAACTGGCAAAACAAATTTTCCTTACCAGTAACAAGAAACTTAGGAATTACTGAATTTTGCCAATCAATCTTAAGTATAATAATGACATTGTTGAGACACACAAAGAGAAAAGGAATAAGAAACTTTATGTGCCCATCATTCAGCATCAACTATTACTATTCAGCTAGTCTGAATAGTAATCTTATCTTCGATATACATGTATGGACAGACCGACAGACAAGCATCCACACCTAGGAAGTGCCCCTACATGAGCCAATGCGTTATGGTCAATAAACATGGTGATTGTCTTGCTTACTTTTCTATCATTGCTGGGACAAAATACCTGACACCCAAGATTAAAGAAGGAAATGTTTATTTAGCTCATCTTGTCCATAATCAACTGTTTCCAAGGTAGAGTGGTACATGCTACAGGGTAACAGTTTATGGGGACAGAAAACAGCAAAACAGCAAGAGCAAAAAGGGAGAGCAAATCTCATTCCCTGCCTTAAATTGCATTCACGCTATGTGCCTCGGGGTGGGTGTAGCTCTCATACTGATAATTCCTGAATTAAATCTTGAATCAATCACAAACTCTAGAAGCCCACGTTGCCCCATGACTACATGAGGGTTTGTGGGGGGACATCTAGATGCAAACCATAACAGAAACTATTTAAATTTTAACATTTAGCACAGTAAAAGACACACTGCCATTCATCTCCCTTAAAATATTCCCTCCTGTCTCAACATTCTAATCTCACTGTTTTTGTCACTTTTGAAGCAGTTCAGTAAATCCTCTTTATTGAGGGTCTCCAGTGCCTTTGTTGTGGCTGCCCTAATGTCCTGAATTGATCTGAAATGCTTATTAATTCCCAGATCATTCTGACTTTGGGAAAGAGGCAGAAGTTGCATAGGGCCAGACCTGGAAAATAAGGTGGATGAAGGCACCAGGTAATGTTTTTATGAGCCTGCTGTCCACAGCACCAAACTGGGCAGGAGTGTTTGCTATATTTTTTAAAAATCCCACTCCATAAAGATAACTTCAAAAGGGCTTCAGAAAGTGGCAAAACAATGGGGTGTTCCAAGCAAAGAGGCATATTTTAAGGAGGTCTAGGGGCAATGTGTCCTTTTAATTGTAATATATTATTTTAAACATTTAAGTGTATCTCCCTGGCCTCTGTGTGTCTTTTGATCACACTGCACACACTTACACACACAATGAGACACCCAGCCACGTGTACACAAGCTACAGAAATAAATGCACATACAAGTGCATTCAGACATACGGCATACTTGTTTACCACGCACTTCTGAACAGAGACAAGAACAACCCCTCACACACTGGTGGCAGTGTCCTCCATGCACATCCCACTCTTCAGCAGCTTCATCCCTCCTCCCTGCTTCACAGATTTCCTTTATCAAAATGCCACCGTGAGCATTCATATAAAGTCATAAGCATGTACCAAGACATTCACGTCACTCCTTTTAGAGGTCTCACTTACTATTTATTATTATTACTATTACTATTTTATAATACTAAGGATTGAACCCAGAGCCTTCGCATAGAGCTACATCTGCAACTCTTCTCAATTTTTCTATTTTGAAGTAGGATCTCATAAGTTACTAATTTGCCACTCTCCTGCCTCAGCCTAGAGTTCTGGGATTATACGCATGAGTCACCTCTGCCTGACAGAGGTTCCACTGTAATTGGACATTTCAAACCTTTACTAATGCCAATAAAAAAATGCCTTAAAATTCTGAGAAGCAATGGGTCACTTCCAGAATGAAGAAGAGACCCACTCTGCATGTCTCTGCAGAATGCAGGAGACTTTCTGCAGCTGCTTGAGTTGGAATAGAAAGTTTGGGATGGTTAGGACAGCTTGGGGTGATCCCCAGTCCCTCTGGCTAAGACAACCAATACTGTGCAGTCCAACCCCCTTCCCTGCCACCTTCATTCCCTAGAATCCTAACATGTGACTCATTTGTTCACTTTAGTAAAGGTTCCCAGTTGTCCCTGAAAGCTGTCTGTTCTCTGCAGTGTTTGCCTAGCCCAAGTTATCAGCAAGCAAAGTCAACTCAGGATGTGTATTCCCTCAGGAAATATTCTGGCAAAGAGAGGATGCAGAACGAAAGCCAACACTTTTCTTCAGATAAAGTTCATTTTCTATGATACTTTGGTAACTAAGATCAAGGCTACCAAATGGGGTCTGTCACTGTATCCTGAGAGGGGAGCAAGCTGTGCAGTAGGTGGCACTTCAGTGTTTCTCCATGGACTGAGGCATGCAAGGCCTCTGCCATACACCTAAGTTTTCCCTCCTCTGCCCTGTTTCTCCAGTGCCTTCTGAGCACACAGTGCTTTATGAGCCATCTCATGTTCCAGGCCAATCTCGTTCTGTGCAGTGACTCCAATGATTCCTCTGTAAGTACATAAGGCTGTTAGTGAGAAGGTGACTATCAGGTCCTTACATGGCGGAGTAAAGCCTTGCCCTCCCTCAGACGTCACTGCTATACTTTCATGCTTATATACTGTTAGGAGGTGTCTGGTGCATTTCAAATGGACCACTTACATTTCTACCAAATAGGACCCCAAAGGTCCTTCTTTGTTATCTCTTAGCACCTTAAAAATAGGTTACAGTGAAACACTTCATGGCGCAGATAGTGCCCACTTGAATTTTTATATGTCTACCTTGGTGGTTTTGAAATTATGCATTACATTTCAGGTAACAGTAGTGCAATCTACCATCTGAGACCAGTGCACATATGTTTACTGGAAGGTCCCCACCTGCTTCATTCAAATGGTTGTTCTATGTGAACTGGACTGGTTTGGAATATGCTAGGCTATGCACTAACACGTCCAGAGGTGAGGCTCTCCAGAGTGGATTGGAGTGTGGGGTGCTGTACTCATGAGTGGGTTCACCCACTGATAGGTTCACAGCTGAATGAGCTGCTAAGAGGTGAGGGCTGGTAGGGGTGCATCATTGGGATAGCCCATGAAGGGTGGATGCCCTGGCTCCCACCTTCTCTCTGCCTCCTGGCTGCTACAGGTGAACTGCTTTCCCCTACTGGCCTCTACTGTGCCATTTTGCCCTAGAGAAGCCAATCTTGGATTGAAACCTCTGAAAGTGTGAGCCAAGTAAGCTGTGCATACTTGAAGATGCAGGTGTTTGCTATTTTGTCCCAGTGGTGGGCACATGACTAGTACAGATGGTAAATGTTACATCCCTAATTACTGAGCTTCTAACTGAAAACTAGCCCCATGGGCTCATTAGCCCACACTGCCGCCCAAATGATCCCTTTACCATTACTTGAGCCTCTGTCTCTGAACCTTGACCAGCTCCTTTATTTCTAGAAAGTCTCTGCCCATGGAAATACAAGAAGACAAGGATCATGTATTTCGGAATTAAGGCAATAATAGTGCGGAAAGAACAGCTAGGAGGATGTGGCCACTGACAATCACAGAACTTGGGATGATTGAGAAGGATTTTATGAGGTGTCTACTGCACATGTAGAGTGGTGGTACAAACCCCCCTAGAAACTAGGGGTGAGGGCTTGTAGCCCTGCCTGACATTTGCCCATGCTTATAAAACCAAGCAGAAACTGCTTTGGCTTTGTATGTAAGAAATTAAAATGACAATCTCTTTGTCTCCATTTGCAAAAGGATTCTCATGTTCTCTCCCTTCTCATATAAGAGCTGAGTTTGAAATATGAGTAGATAGCCCATCATGGGCCTTGAAGAGTGGCCCATGATGCTCTCTGCAAGGCAGCAGAACATTCCTTAAGCTGTGAATCAATACCTTTTAATTTTAGTGAAGTCACAAAAACAGATGGGAGTGTCTTTGGGAGTTCTTAGTGGCTACATGGAATTACTGTGTTTCAAAGGAGAAAGAGTCATTCCAGTTTGCCTTCCAGATGCACTAAACAAAGCCAGGATGACATAAGGGCAGCAGTGGCCAAGGGTACATTCAGCTCAGGTGTGTCCCCTGGCTGTGGCTCCCGCTCCTTCTATAGCTCCAATGGCCCTGCCACATTGAGCGCCACACCCAGCACCTCCATGTGGCCCTCTGGCTGCCTTTCTCCCAGATACTGTAGGCCTGCTGCACAAAAAATGAGCAAGTCACCCCATGGGCTGAGTGCTGCAGATCAGCAAGAAGCATAAGATTCTACTTAGTTTCTTTACTCTGCACTCTGTGGTAGCGGTAAATTAAGTTTAGTTATTCTGATTACAGAACAAGACCTGATGAATCCCAGGTAAACCCGGGACATAATAACATCAAGATATCTGAAAACCAATACCACCACTCACGACAAAACATTAAAAACACTATCATTTCTCTGACTTTGTAGTTTATCTGATACCATGTAGCACGACCCCCTCCCATAGAACCAGGGATTGAATATAGAGCCTCTGTACTGAACTACATTCCGGCCCTTTCATTTATTTCAACAGTTTTCACAAAATATCTGTTATCCAAAGTGAGCCCAAACTGCAATCCTGCCTCAGCCTCCTGAATGAGTGTTGTATTACAAGCATGTGCTACTATGCCCAGCAGCACTGAACACTGTTGATATAAGAAGAGTTACCATAGTGCTCTGATAACAAGTGTGGCTTACACTACACCTCTGGGGAAAAGCGCACTCGGCAGTTAAGTGATGCTGTGGCATAACTAATTCCCTCTATAGAGAAAACAGATGGAAAACTTTTTGGAGCCCCAGAAACTGTGAGGATATGTCAGCGCATCTTGATTAATATCCAGCTGAGATCAAAAGTCATTTTAGAAACTTGACTGAACAATGTTTCTGCCATGGTACTGAACACTGACCCTACAGCCTTCACAGTGAACTATATCCACAGCCCTTTTTAACATTCTGAGACATGGTACTGCTAAATCACTAAGTTTCCCCAGCTGGGCTTGAATCTGCAATTCTCCTCCTTCAGCCTCCCAGAGTGCTGGGATTGCAGGTAGGTACCACCACACTCAGCTGCACCTCTATATTCCTACCCAACAGAACATTCAATTGCCACTGAAACAGTCAATATTCAACATTCAAGAGTTCCTTATCTCAAACAATGAATGAATGTCAAACGTTTTACCTTTCTCGTGAGTGGCACTTCGATGGGCACAGGGACCACCTCAGCTAGCAGGCAGCCGTAGAAAGCAACCATAAAAGCAGCAGGGTCATTGTTGGGGAACACAAGTGCCACCTGGAAGAAGGGCCAGACAGAGAAAGGAATTCCAAAATTAACAGAGTCTCCCACTTTCTACAACCCTAGGAAGAATTCTCCTTTCCTTGGAGGACAAGATTAAACTCTAGGGAAGGAAGGATTCTGTAATAAAAATGGAGTGCTCTACATAACATGCATCTTAGTAAGAGGTATTTAATAAATACCTTCCACTTTACATGAATGACAATAACAGGGCCAGCCAGATAGCTTAGCAAACTAAGCACCTGCTTAGGCGAGTCTGAGATGTGTAGTGAGACCCTGTACCAAATACATTAAAGAAAAAGAAAGACAATAACAGCTGTCATCTATAACTCTTACCTGAGTACAACTTTTATTTTTGCATGTTACCTTTCAAATCCATATACTTAAATGAAATTATGGTGTACATAGTAATTTTAATTTTCTACTATTTTCAATGAACTCTAAAAATAGTTCCTTATAATTGGATACAGTCATCTCAACTGTGATTAAATGGATGTATGATTACTCTACAGGCTGCTGAGCTAAGTGTCTGGCAGCTAGACCAAGTCAGCGTTCAATTCAGATCCCAGGGCACTTCTGAGCTCTTGCACTTTACGTGAAATTTTGGCCTCTATTGATATTGACTTTAGTTTTCTGACATGAAAAACTAGAACAATGATAAAAACTGTATCTTAGAGTTGTGTTAAAGTTCAAATGAGACAATGCATGTAAAGAACTTAATATGACACCTGACACATCTCATGCATGAATGCTAACTACTAGTAGAAAAACAGGTTATTAGTTATAGCAGTATCAGTCAACTAATGTTGTATATGCACAGGTTTTATTACTGTTTCAATTTTTCAATGAATAACTGCATGTATGTGGCTTCCAGCCATACATCCTCCATAAAGTTCAACCAATTTCAGAACGATCACGGAAAATATATATTGCCAAATAATGGATATCATTGCTCAATGAACCCTAACAGTCCTTAGGAGTAGTGTATCTTAATGATGATCACTTTTCCATGTAATTGTTTAGTCTCTATATCAAAAGTCTCTTATTACCCTTACCTATCAGTGTTTTGGTATGTTCCATATTATTTGAATGCATTTTTAATCTGTTTGACAACATTCTCTTTTACGTTTATTTAATCCAATTTCCCCATAACTGTTTAATTAACTTAGACTTAATTTTAGTAGCTATGCATTCTGAGAAATGTGTTAGGCAACTTTATCATTATGAAAATATTGCAGAAAATGCTTCCACAAAATAAGATGGCTACCACTTTACCAGGCAATATAATCCTAGGAGATCACTGTGACACAGGCTGCTATTGACTGAAATGTTAGGTGGCTCATGAATGTATTTTGGAGTATAGTTAATTTATAGGGTGCTCAACTTGCTCTCCTGTGACCCCAGTCAATGCTGTATCTTAAGTAAAGCTCTCTATGCTTGGGTGTTAGAAAGCTACCTTTATCATATACAGACTATCCTATTTCTGGATCCCACTGTGCTTACCTGGAGTTCCTCTCACACGTTGCTGTAGGCATTAGTGTCATTCTTATGAGCACTTAAGTTAAACATGTTTCATAAGCACATAAATCCCTTGATTTAGCACCTAGGTATCATTTTTGCTCTACTTTATTCTGGAATACCAGTTATTTACCTTAAGAACGTTCTAATTAGAAGTTATTTTTTTATTACTTTTATTGAAAAACAAATAGCAATGAGACAGTTTCAAAACCGATTAGCAGGACAGTTTCAATAATTAATACA
>NDGN010230954.1:0-10637 GCA_002564285.1 Tympanoctomys barrerae
CTCAGATCTGAGGTAGCACTGAGCAATGTGAAAGGCCAGCCCCAGAAGATGTGCCTCTATTCCTCACCCACAGTATCAGAGGATTTGAAATAAAGACACAGACCCAAGAGACCAGCATAACAAAAATAATGAGCACATAATAGACTCCTTAAAAACCGTAGCTTAAGTATTTCCAAAAAAATTGCCAATATAATAAATATATATATATGGATTTATCTGTCATTGATTTCCATCTCTAGTTTTTCCAATAGGTTATGAGATCTCTGAGGATCATGGGCATGCCATAGTTATTTGGCTATTGCTTAGCGCCTCGTAGGTCTTCTAAATACAAGTTCAAATTCAGTGCAGTCAAACAAACAAGATGGGACTGTGAGGGAGGCTGGGAAAACTTGGCCAAGAGGCCTGCATCTGGGGTATAGAGAAGATGTGAAGGAGAGGGTGTGTGGAGAAGCTGGGTACCCAGGCTGTAATACCAGTACAGTTACTAAGTCTTGAAAGCCAGTGGGGCCAATCAATGGGGACTGGGTAACCAGAAGTTCTAAGTCGGGTCACTCTCAAGTTCCCTGCTAAGGATTTCCCTCCCTTTGGCTTCTTTCCTTCCTGTCACCAGCTGATCCGTTTATCAGGCTTTTCTTATTCAGACATTTGCTACCAGGCAGAAGGATGTAGGCAGAGGGATCAAATAGGTTCCTAACCCTGAGGACATCTTAGAGCAGTGACCATATTTTACTCTTTCAAATGGAAAGCTGGGAAAAGACAAATTTGATACATACTTAATTTGGAAATCCCATGCTTCCAAATAGAAAATGAAGACCCCCCTCAGCCCTCACCATGGAATGAAGTTATTGTAATTCCTCAGGCTTAATGGAAAACATAATACTGTCTCTCACTGCTGTTAAATTTGATAACAAGAATCAAGTTCTTTCTGTCTAAACTATATCTCAGTAATAAGATATTGTTTGGGTCCTATGCCAAATATCAAAAGAAGTGAATTGGCCTTTATGAAATGTCAAGAGGAAGGCTATTTTTGCTTTAGCTTCTCTTAATTTGAGATGCTCTGTGGTACTAGTCAGAGTGCGTTTGCCTTTTTCTCTCTAGCAGTTTACTGTCTTAACCTCAGACTGTGTCTCTTTATAACCACACCAAGGGTTCCATATTAACACTGCTTTGTGGGTAAGAACCTGACCTCAAGGGTTGCGCTTCCTCTGGTCACTCTACCTATGGCATACACATCTGCATTGCTGGCGCTTGGACTCTGTGCAGGACTAGACCTGGGGCCACTCATCAGTGGCAGTATTTGGACCAGGCTCCCAAGGTTTTACTGTGGCCTTGGGAGTTCCACTGACACCGTCATCAGTAGAACCAGGCCTGGCTAAGAGCGTGCCAATCCAACTGTTACCTCTGCCTTTGCTTTCTAAGCAATTTCCCCAAATTGTCACTCCTCCTGAGCATCAACTTCTTCATCAGTAGGAAGAGAAACATGTCTTCCTCTTTGTTTTGTTTTATGCTTTTTGGTACCAGGGATCAAACCTGGGACCTTGTGCTGCCAGGCAGGAGCTGGCCTCTAAGCAATATCCCCAGCTATGTTTTGAATTGGTTTGAGATTAAATGAGCAAACGTAGAGTACCTGTTTTGAGTTCAGTGAGTTCACAATGTAGCCTTATTTGAAACCAGTCATTGTAAATGAAATGAGTAAAGATGAGGTCATTCGGGCAGCTTCCTCGCCACCCCTCAGAAGGGGTCAACTGCCCAATGCCTTGACCTGGGACTTCCAGGCTCCAGTACCGAGAGACACAGATAAACGTCTTCTGTGTCCATGCAGCCAGCTCAGGGCACTTGTTAGAGCAGCCCCAGCAAGCTAACATGCAGCTCCTTTACTTTTATTTCCTGTCTTTCCTCTGCTGTGAGCATCCTCATCCTGCCTTCCTTCCTGTGCATTCACGCTGATGTACAGCAGGACCCCTCTGCAGGCCACAGTGTGCTGTGCAGCTGTCAGGTTCCCATCTTCCAGTGGGCGCAGGGAAGCTCACGCCTGTTCTGTGAATCCTCTGGATGGTGCCTGCAGTCCTCTTCCCCACGCACTTCCTGCTGTGGAAGCTGCCTCCTGAGGCCAGCCTGGAAAGGCTCACCAGGTGTGCCCGTGTCACATGCCTGTCATGTTCATACAGCATTGTTTCAGCAGTAGACTTAGGAAGGGAAAGGTTCTCTTCTTGGCCTCCAGTTTCTCCTGGGCAGGGGAGGTGTTTGTAGATACGGAGGAAACAACAGGAGAGCTGCTTCCTCAGAAACATCTGGAGTGATTTGCAGCCCAGGCCAGCACCTTGAGTGGGTCATACTAATTGGGCAATTTGCAGTTTAAAAGGGAGTTCTTTCAGGGTTTGTGGGAAAGGCTGTGTCCCAGTGCCTCACTGGCCTTCCCTGAAGATTGGCTCTGTCAGTACACTTTTGCTTCCTGTTGATGTCGTATAGAAAAACTCTGCCTGTCTGGGCAGTGGACCCAGGGTCCTTGATGGACAGGACTCACACCTTTCAGCTGCTGGGGCCATCAGCACTGAGCCCACTGGCTCACAGGAGAGTTTTCCATCTCTAATGCAAAACAACAACAACAAAAAACTTTCAACCAAACCCTATTGAATCCTTTGCCTTGATCTGAAAACCTACCATCTCAGTCCCTTCAAGTATTCTGGGCAGCAGTGAGGGAGCCAAGTCCCTGCAGAGCACTGTCCTACAGGCTGCAAAATTCCAGCAGAGAGAGAGGTTTTGAAGAATCAAAAGCTTCACACCTATGGGTGATTTCCATGCAGAGAAAGAGAGCAGAGTAACCTACCCTGACCCCTGCTAAACTCACATCTGTGCCAGACTG
This sequence comes from Tympanoctomys barrerae, assembly GCA_002564285.1. NCBI lineage: Eukaryota > Metazoa > Chordata > Mammalia > Rodentia > Octodontidae > Tympanoctomys > Tympanoctomys barrerae. The sequence goes on from NDGN010230954.1 coordinate 2,864, forward strand.
TCGGGGAGAGGATGATCCTTTTTTTTTCGCTAGACATTGCTGGAATACAAAGATCAGGATGGGAGTAAAAGTTTGGGAGAGAAAAGGAAACAAAGCCACAGAGCATCAGAACTGGACTCAGGCCTGCGTTCTAATCCTGGTATGTTTCTGGGAAATCTGAGAGTCCTGCTTTTCCCTGAACCTCACTTGGTTTCTTTGTAAAATAGGCTAATGACAAGGACTGCACAGGTCTACCCCGAGGATTGTGTGTGACAGTGTGTGAGCGTGCTTTGCCTTGTGTGTCTTGCAGCCTGTCTCCCCTGAACCATAGCATTTATTGGAAGTCACTGGGTGCCATGCGCTTTACTTAGTGTACTGTGTTCATTAATTACTTAACTCAAGGTATCTTGTTAGTGGTTAAACTCAAATCACTTGAGTTCATATGAATCTCCAGGGGCTCTGTAACCTTGGCCAAGTCCCTCCGCCTCTGTAACTCTTGGCTTTCTCTGCTGTAAATGGGGTAATAACAATGTGTACATTAGGGGCTCATTGAGAGAAATAAATGAGTTAGTGCTTACAAAGTTGGTGCAGGAGAACTATAACTCCCAACCTGCCAGATGGCAGATGGGCCAGGTCTGTGGTCCCATAACATTAAGGAACGAAGTTGGGAACCAAAAGAAGATGCTAAGATAGTCATATTGGAAATAAGGAGAGAAGGCAGCTCCTAGATTTCCAGAAGGGATCCTAGGTGGGGTGGCCACCGAGGCTTTGTTCAGGAGTAACATACACAGCAGGGGCACAGTGTGGATACAGTGTGGGCCACACTACAGTTCCCCTATAAGATTACATGTGTAGCTGCCTAGCTGACACTGGTCCGAGAGCTAGTGTGAGAATCGAGTATCATAACAAGGGGATCTGGAAGGGACAAAGACATTCTGGGAATGGGATGGTTCCAGATGCTCTGGTCATACACCTGGGTGACTAAAGCCTGTCTGGATTACTGGGCCAGCTGGTGCTAATTACAGTAGAACTCCAAGTTGCTGTTTACCTCTTAGGGAGCCCTGTAGGCCTGCCCTTCAACAGGTGTACTTCAAACCACAGTACTGACGTCTCTATTTTTGTGCAGACTTCCTTGCAGGCCCAGGCTCTTTCTGATTATATTTTAATTTCTGTCTAATGTAGCTCCCTACAATGATGTATGAACAAAGCACAGCACATAGCAAGTGTTCTTCAAATATTAATAAAAGTAACGACACAAGCTTATTGAAGAGTAGGTTTCTCTACAGCTGCCTATAAGGTTGTCAGACAGACAGATCTGTGGCTGGATTTTAGTTGTTAGAAAAAAGTTTTTTTATAAATTATTTGATGTCTGTGGTTTAATACGTTTCTATTTCAGTTCATTAATTAATTGACTTCATTTAAGAAAACCTTTTCAGTGTAACTAAAAAGAAGGGGAATTTGTTGTCTGGCAATAGATCAAAGGCGAGAAAGCAAGGGAAAGGAATGAAATTGATTATTATAGAGAGGCTTGGGACTTAGGACAGGCTGAGCCTGAGACTGGGGGCAGAGTGAGATTACATGTGACAGGCCCGGAAGTCACCTGGCAGGTAGGGTGAGGGCAGCTCTTGTATGTGACTGGGTGCACAGCACAGGGAAGTGCTGAGACGAGACCTGAGGGTGTGTAGTTGTGCTCTGCGACACGGGATTCAGTGGGCTTCATGGGGCTAGAGCAAAGAGCACATGTTTGTAAAATGGGAATGAAAATAAATGCAAAGGTGTTACCCAAAGGAAAAGACTGCAGGCTCCATGAAGGCACAGAATTTTTCTGCAGGGTTTTCCTCTAGCTATTTGTTGCCTAGTGAGTAGGCAATAATAAATATTTGGTGAAATATTTAAAAATGGATCAGAAATTCTTGCTGTGTTTGATTTGGAGGAAAATGAAAAAGCAATGTCAACTTTTGAGTAACGAACTAGCTGAAGAAAAAGACCTTTCAGTTCTCAAACAGATGGATTAGAAGAGGGAAAAGTTATAAGCAGGTGGGCCAGAAAACCATGAGAAAATGTAGGTGAACAGTGAGGGCCAGAATCACCGGAGACTGTCAGGACACCTTAGAAAGATTGCTTGTACTCAGCAAAACCCCTGCAGGAAGGCTGGGGGGCCGGCCGACGGCGCTGAGTCTTCCCGACAGTCTTCAGGGTGAGCAGGGGCAGCCGGACTCAGCAGATTCCGGCGGGGAATCAGTATGGAGCTTTCTCAAAAAGCTAGGATTGGCGGTTCCATTCAAGGCAGCTCTTCCCCTGCGAGGTATTTGTCCAAAAGAACTGAAAGCATCATAGCACAGCGATGTGCGTGCCCCGCGTTCCTGACAGCACAATTTGTCACGGCTAAACCTTGTAAACAACCCACATGCCTATCAACTGAGGAATGGATAAAAAAGACATGGTATTTTTACACAATGGAGTATTATTCAGGCATAAAAAACAAAACTTCTAATCTCTTGTAGATAAATGGATGCAGCTAGACTATATTGGTAAGTGAAATAAATCACATCCCCATGTGTAAATATTGTATCATCTCACTAGTGTGAGAAACTAAAAGAGTAATGTAAATCTAAAAGGTACTAGAGGTACTGTGAAAGGGAAAGGACTTGTTCAGTAGGAAGGAAAAACTAGGATGAGGAAAAGAACAAATGAAAGAAGGGAAAAGGATATATTTAGGTCTCTATGCAGGATAGTTTGGATAATTGTATCGTCAATTTTTGCTGTTCTTTTGAAAGAAGCAGTTAATGCTTAAATTTTTTTTTCTTTTACTTTGAATTTTTTTCTTCCTCTTTTGAGGAAGTTATATTTCTTACAACTTCTTTCTTACTGTTTTTTTGTTGTTGTTGTTGTTGTTCATTTTCTTTACACAAATCTTACATGTTTATATCTGGTAATCTAAACAACAAACTTGAAGATAGCACCATGTAATGCAGCAATCATTGTTGGATTCCTATTACTTAGTTTGATGAAATCTTGTATCATTCCTAATACTCTCTCTCTCTCTCTCTCTCTGCCTTTAAAAATAAAAACAAAATATTTTTCTTAAAAGAAAGACTACTTATAGCTCTTAGAATTGATGTGGAAGGTGCTATAAGGAAAAAGAAGAAAGCGGGTCTCCCCGGAGTTTCTGCCCTAGATAGAGAATGGTTCTGTCTGTGACAGTCATTGACTTGGCAGATGTCACCTGGACTGTGCTTGGACCCTGGGGATTGCAGTGTGTTGGAATCACAGTTGGTGCCACCTACCTGCAGATGACCATGCAGTGCGCTGAGTGCTACTGCCCAAGTGATCACAGGGAGTTATGAGATCACTGTGACTGCATCTTAACTGGGCCAGGGGAGGATTCATGGGCGAGGCCGCGGGGACAGAGCTTCAGGTCAAAAGAACTGGTTTGGGTATGGGAGAAGTTGGTTATCATGGTCCCAAACATTCTACATTTTGGTCCTAATAAATTTAGCTGTGACTATGTAGAACGCAGATGGAAATGTGAGCGCTGATTTCAGGGGAGACCTGGAGGAACCATGCATTTATTTAGAGGTCATCTAGGAAAGACTGAGATTGCCAAGTGAAAACAAAATGCCATAAACAGAATGTGAGAGAATACATCCACGAAAGACCTGAAAGAAAAGATGCACAGATGTGAGGTCAGGAAGGTGAAGAACTAGGATCAACACAGAAGTGACAGGGTGACATTTTCAAGATGGTGGGGGCCATTATGGTATCCAGTGGCCTGGAAAGACCAAGGAAAGTGAGTGTGAAGGAAGGGCTGAGTATCAACGTAATCACGGCTGTTTTGTATGCTGAAGCAGGAGAATCACAAGCTCCGGTCCTGTATCTGCAACTTAGTGATGCCCTGCCTCAATAGTAAAAGTAAATAAATGAAAAAGGACTGGGGATATGTATCAATGGGCAGAGCCTGGGTTCAACCCCAGTAACACTAAAAATGAATGAATGAATAAATAAATAAATAAATAAATAGCAGATTTTTGGATGGATGGATGGATGGATGAATGGATGGGTGGATGGATGGATGGATGGATGGATGGATGGGTAGGTGGATGGATGGATGAGTGGCTGGATGGATGGATGGATGATGGATGGATGGGTAGGTGGATGGACGGGTGGATGGATGGATGGATGGATGGATAAGTGGATGGATGGATGGGTGGATGGAGGGGTGGGTGGATGACTGGCTGGCTGGATGATGGATGGATGGGTAGGAGGATGGATGGATGAATGGGTGGGTGGGTGGATGGATGGATGGATGGATGGATGGGTGATGGAAGGGTAGGTGGATGGATGGATGGATGGATGGATGGATGATGGATGGAAGGGTAGGTGGATGGATGGATGGATGGGTGGATGGATGGATGGATGGATGGATGGATGGATGATAGATGGGTAGGTGGATGGACGGATGGGTGGATGGGTGGGTGGGTTGTGCTATGAAGGTAAATGATTCCCTTATTATACTTCAAGAAGTGTTATCCCATGTCAGTGATTCTCCACCATGGTTTTATCCTGTGGCTGTCTCATTTTACTGACTATGGAAGTATAGATTCATGGACCTTCAGTGTCCTTTTCATGCTGACATTCTTCCCTAATCATTGATTCTTTGCCTGTAAAAAAGGGGGTGAAAGAATATCCCAGCTCTAATTCTTTTTACTTCAAACAGACTGGTAACATTTTCACCATTATACAGATCTTTTTATCATGTTGTGATGCAGGGCCCTAAACAAAGACGTCATTTGCCCTCCCAGCGAGACCTGAGTCAGCCTTCAGATTCCTCGAAAACCTAAGTGCAGACTGTGCCGGGGGCAGGGCGTGCTGCAGAGAGCATGGACCTTGGAGTCAGGAAGGTGCATCTGGATGGGATCCTTCTCTTCCCGGCTGTTGAACTACAAAACTCAGATCCATCTTTGAGTTGTGGGTTATTTTTTCTGTCATGGGTGATAACTAATGTTCCAAGTGAAGTGTATGTTCATTTTCTACAGCTTTTCTGGTCCAGATTTGTCTTCAGCCCTGGCTGGGTAGGGTCCTCCTGTCCTCCCTCACTGGATTTACACTGCTGCAATAACTTGAAACCTGCCTTCAATCCCATGTCTATTTAGAAAATTCCCCTGAGGAACCTGGTACAAAGTCATGTTTCCTTTATCCAAACCTCTGTGATGATGCTTAGTAGAATAAACATGCAAGTTATTCTCTGGCTAAGCTGGGCCATGCCTTCCATTGTTCTGAACTTCTTTTCTGTCTTGATCTCCCCTGTTACTTTTCAGAGGATTACAGGTTGCTACTCAGAACTCATTGGAAATTCTTTGATGGTATAGAAAGGGCTTATAACTTACCTCAATTTGTAGGAACTTTGCTATAATTTGTAGCTTTTTCCCCACCTTCTTCTGCATTTTTGTCTTTTGTCCTTATTTTCCAATAGAACATGGTCTAGTAGGAAAAATATATTATTTGGAGTCAGAGATTCAAATTTGAATTGACAGTGAAATAAAAGTTGTGTGAAATAGCAAGAGTGACCTTTTCATCTTCAATTATATTTTCCACATTTACAAAATAAAAAAGCAAGAATGCCGACTTTATGGAGTCCTTCACGGCATGACCACAGCATAACTGGGCCTCTGTGCTGGCATTTCACACCACTTCTAGGAGGAGGCTTACCAAAAATGTGTTCAGTAATGAGCGTACACTGAGTATTCCAAATTTGGAAAGCTCTAAAATTCATCATTTAAGTTTCATCAGATTTCAGACATTCAGATTAGAGATTCTCTGCTGGTAAAATCCATGTAAATAGTCCAACATTCCTCCAAACTCCAAAATCAGGAACAGTCCTCTTTTCAAATGTTGCAGATGAGGGATTCTGCTTTAGGAGATTTGCTTAGGAAGCCTTTGCACCGTGTTAGGTTTTTGTCTAGATTCCCCTCCCCAAAGTCCAGTGCAGTCATGGGAGTGAGTACTAGAGTTTGTGATTGATTCTTGGTCCAGTGCTGGGACTATGGGTGTGAGTGCTGTACCCACCCTGGGGTGGGTATCCTGCATACAATATAAAGGAGGGAGAGAGGCTCGCTTTTTCTGTTCCTCCATTTGCTCTCACTGCTTTTGCTGTTTTCCCCTGCCATGCACTAGTACCTTCTGCCTTGGGCATGCTGCCTTCAAGCCAGATATTTATGGACAGAAACTTCCACAAACTCTGAACTAAACAAACATTTCCTTCCTTTATTGTGGGGCAGGCATCTTCTTTCGGCAATGAGAGAAAAGTAAAAATAGCACCCGCCCCATCCCCACCCCGTCCTCCAGCGCAGTGCAATCTGACCAGCTAAAGGAGTGTCCCCCTCTCCTGCTGATCCTTTCATTCACTCTCGGTCTCTCCACTTACTTTGCCACAGAGGGGGAAACATGGGTAGAGTGGGAGTGGGGTGTTGAGACAAATATAATTAGGGTGAACATGAGTGAGTTCCATATCCTCAATGGCTATATGAACTCTGGACAGACTTCTTGACCTCAAAACATTTGTCTTCCTCTGTACCAAGGGAGAGTGTGATACCACTTAAGGTTCTGAATTTCTTTCTTTTTTTTCTGGATGCAGGAAAAGTAACATGTGTAATATCTGCCATCGTACCTGCAACATGGTAGGCATTTAATAAATGAAAGCATCAGCCCACAAGATGTTGAATGAAATCTACCAAATGGGATTTAATACTTATTTCTTTTTTCCACTGCTTTATCTTATTACTTCCCATTACCAAAATTTGTTGGATTTACTCCTCGATAATTTTCTCTTGTGACTTAAGAAGGATTGAGAATTGAGATGATGCTTCAGACCAGGAGGGCTTTGGGGAAGGAAAGTGCTTAGTTAAAAGGAGCATGGCTGTGTATAAATACTTAGCACTTCGTTATCTGATCCAAAAGATCAGTCTCTTTTGCCTTATTTGCAGTAAGAAGTTGTTTAGGAGTTGATTGGCTTTTTCATATTAAGTTCTTTGATAACTAACTGGATGTATGCCTTCTCCCAGGAGCTCTCTTCGTACTCTGGTGCTGCTTCCATTTGTTCTATTTCCTTCTGCTGTTTCTAAACTTTATTCCTCTTCTATCTAGACTGGGGAATTCTTAACAGAGTCATCGCACGGTGTCATTCATTCCTACTTGTCTGGGAAGATTTTCTCGTTTCAACAAACAGCAATTAACTTGATTAGACATAAATATAACACTTGAACACATCATGAGGGCCCAGTGGTGTCTCCTAGAACCCAAGGGAAGACATACATAAGCGTAGTCTCATGGGTGACCCAGGGATTTGGAATCAGTAGGCAGTACACTGCATTTTCTTTGTGGTCCTGTCTTCCAAGGATATCTTATCTTCATGTTTTTATAAAATTGGCTTTCTCCTACCCAGCCCACCCAGAATACTACATTTACATATTATGAGTCCCACCACAAGTGTAGATTGACCTTTCTCTCTGCTTTAGTACTCAATTCCTGAGGCTGGGGCTCTTTTTGATCAACACAGCTTAGATCAACTGAGACCATCTGCTTCAATCAAGGGGAGCCATGGGGTGGGGTCACTTTATAGACACATGGTCATGGGGTGCTCCTGCTGGATGGGAGCTAAGTTTAAACTGGAATAAAATAAACTCATATTTATTGACCACCTGTATGCCAGGTAGTTATATTAGTGTCTTTTTGCTTGTCTCCTTCTTCTTCTTCTTCTTCTTCTTCTTCTTCTTCTTCTTCTTCTTCTTCTTCTTCT
>NDGN010232237.1:0-12485 GCA_002564285.1 Tympanoctomys barrerae
TGGTACCATGGATTGAACTCAGAACCTTGGGCTTGCCAGGCAGGTGTTTGTGCTGTTGAACTATATCTTTGCTTGGGGGAATCTTAACTTCAGGAAAATCCCATTCTCTGCCCTCGTCCTCCTTTTTCTTCTTCTCTTCCTGTCCTTCTTGGTTTTCTGAGATAGGGTCTCACTATACAGCACAGGCTGGCCTTGAATCTGTGGCCATCCTCCTGCCTCAGCCTCTCAAGTGCTGGGAGGACAGGCGTGGTCCACCCGACCCAGCTGACTCACGGGTTCTCTCCGGGATTTTCTGGATGCCGCATGCTCCTCCTCCTCTCCCTCCGCAAAGCAGCGACAACTAACATTTATCAAGTGCCCAGCCTAGAGCAAGCACTTAGCTCAAGGCAGCTCCTTCTGTCCTTGAGGAGACTTAGGACATAGTTTATAGTGGTGCTCAATTTTTGTGTGTGTGTATGTAAATATTTAGGACAGGGTGTTCAGGGTCTCACTGTGTAGATCTTCAGGGTCTTCATAGTGATCTTCCTGTTTACAGTCTCCCAAGTGCTGTGCGCCACCACGCCCAGTCTCTATCGCCATCTCAGCTTGCCTGGGGGGGCAGGGCCAGCAGGGCAGGAGCAGGGATCGAACTCCCAGCCCCTGCGACTGCCTAAGCAGGTGCTTTACTCCACTGAGCTATTTGGCCACCCCTAGTGATGCTCATTCTGAATACAAGGAATCCTGAATTCAGAGAGGTGGATCCACTTGCCCATGGACACACAACTTCTAGTTGGGGGCCTTCGGTTTCCTCTCTGGGCTGCCTGGACCCAGCACATCCAGCCTGCTACCTGATTGTAGACCTCACACGAGTGGCTCAGGCAGCTCAGAAAACACCGTGTGTGTGTGTGTGTGTGTGTGTGTGTGTGGTGCGCACCGCATGCACGCACGCAGGTGGGAACGCCCCGGGCACACTGTCCCTGTCAGCCTAGGGGAGGGAGGGCGGGGAGGAGGGCTGGTGACTTCTCCCACCCCCTGCCCTTTGAGACGTGACAGAGCCTGCTAATCCGTTTATTTGATAATTCACTTATTTCGTGTCTATTTGGCAGCATGCGTGTTCCCACGCACCAGCTCCGGGGAAGCAAGATGGCTCTGCCTGGCGGGAGCCGGTCTGTCTTTCTGGGGAAGGAGTAGGGGAAATCTACACCCGAGGAGGGACAGCACTGAGCCTAAAAATAGAGGGTAACAGGAGCAGTGGGTGACGTCGGAGAGGCTCTGGCCCGGCGGCTCACCAGGGCTCCCCAAGGCTCCTCATCCTGGGGAGAGTGGGGCTAGGAGGCATGGCTGAGGGAGGCGGGTGCCGTGGGCTCCACTGTCACTGCAGGTGGAAAACTGTTCTGTCTCAGGTCCCCGAGGTGGTGGCCTGGCTCCTGGCTGCATGTGGAGCCTCTTGGAGAGCCCTAGCAGCCCAAAGCCCAGACCTGCCTGAAGAGCCCGGAGTGATCAGGCTCTCAGGGTCTGAGGATGACGCTGGTCAGGGCATCTCAGCAGCAGTCCAGGGGCTCCAGGTCTGTGGTTGTGAGCATCCTAACCTGTGTGGGGGTGTCTTGAAGGCCCAGCCTGGGGGCCACTGTGACCCAGACACTAGGCTCAGTGTATTTTCAGTAGTCTCAGGATGGCCTTGGGCTCCATCCAGCCTTGAGCTCCTGTTGGGTTTTGTAATTCAGAGCCTGAGGGCAAAGGGTTCACACCTGGCCCCCCTGGTCCCTCAATTTTGCTGTGCTTGGGAGCTGCAGAGTCGCTGCCCTGCGGGCTCCAGGGACCGGGGCATGGGCTCCCCGGAGTGGGCCAGATAGCCCTGGGGTGCCCCTTGCCCCCGTCCCTTGCTCTGTCCCCTCGCTCTGTGCCCTCCATGCCCATCTGCCTGTCCCACCTCCCTAAGGGCCCTGAGGACCCCACAGAGTGGAACATGCTACAGTGACCTCTCTGGGAGCCCCTGCGGGTCAGAATACCCAGGAATGTGGGCTGATGGAATGCAGGGGGCTCTGGCAGCCTCTGCTCTGTCACCTGGAGGGTGAAGTCAAGGGACAGAGGTCGCAACCCAAGCCGAGCCCAAACAAGACTTCTGGCTGGTCAGCAGGTGCTGGGTAGCTGGTCAGCAGGCTGCTGCCTCTGGTGGCCTGCCCGCCCCTGGGGCTTTGCCTCTGGCAGGCCCTCCGGCCCCTTTCCCAGGCTCCTTTCCCAGGCTCCGCCAGCAGCCTCTCTGGTGATCTTTGAGGAATGAGTGACTGAAAAAATCAGCACAAATGCACGGACCCCACTTGCCGCTCCCCCCTTGCTGGGTGTGCCGGGGTGCTGGAAGTGCCTGGGATGGACCACACCTGCAACCTCTTCTTTCCATACAGCCACCTCCCAATGCCCCAGACAGCAGCAAGAAGCTCTCGAGGGTCTGGGCTTGTGGTCACGCCTACGAGCTATCCCCCATGCATCTAGTGTTGTGTCCGCCCTTGAGATGTTGGAGACTGAGGACCCAGCAGGGACCCTGATGAGCAGAGGGAGTCACTCTGCAAACCTGAGGCAGGCTCCATACCACCTTCCCAGACACAGGGTAGAAGGGACAGATTTCCAAGTGACACTGTCACTCGGGCACACTGGGGTCCAGTGCTCACCTGGACAGTAAGCACCGTGGCCCAGGGCATCTTCCCTGAGGATGGGCTGTTTAAAGGAAGAGGGGCCCTAGCTGGGCATGGTGGTACATACCTATCATCTCACCTCTTGGGAGGCTGAGGCAGGAGGATCCTTGTGAGTTCAAAGCCAGCCTGGGCTAGAAAGTGAACTCACGGCCAGTCTGAACTATGTAGTGAGACCTGTCTCAGAGACAAAAATCAAAAGGGAGGAGGAGTCCCCCAGAGAGAGGAGCTCAGGGAGGTGTGGGGATGGCAAGAAAGGAAGAGGAGGCCAGAAAGGACAGCGAGGCGGGCATCCAGCAGAAGACCAAATGCGGCCCACACTGAGGAGGAAGGTTCCGGAGGCTCTCAGAGGACCCTTGGGGCTGGTCCTGGGTGCAGGCTGGGCCGTCTGGGAGGGGAGGCTCAAAGGGCGACAGAGGCCTGGTGGGGGGGCGGAGCGCAGGGAGCTCTTGGAGGTATGCTGCTGAGGACGACACACCTTGTCCCCGCTTGTCCTTGTCCCCAACCTCTGTTGGGCCTGTCACAGGCCTGGAGCTCTGCTTTTGAGCCTGGAAGGCCTCATGCAGCGATGGACCAGGGCTGGGGCCCCTGGCAGCCCCTGCCCCTCGCCCAAGCCCCAGCCCTCAGGGCGGGCACTTTCTCCTCTTGATGAAATATTCATGTCAGCAGAGTGGCCCTCTTCGGGAAGGGAAGGCTGCCGGCGAGCTCAGGCTTACGCGCTGCGCTGCGCAGGCTTTTAAAGAGCAGGACGCCACTCTTGCCTCTAAGCAGTTTCTAAGTCCTGGATCAATAATGCACTCCTCGGCCTGCTCCGCGCCCTCCCCAGCCCTCTGCACCCTCTCCTCCCTACTCCCTCCCTTTCCTTCCCTCTTCGCCTTTCCATCTCTCTTATTTACCTTTTAGAAAAGTAGTAAATAAACATGTTGAAGGGTTTGGGGTAGAGGAGCTCCGCCTGGAACCAACAGGGGTCAGAGTTGGGCAGGGGGAGGAGCAGGTTGTGCCTGGAGGAGGAGGGGACAGGGGAAGTGTCTCAGGATCCTGAGCTCCTGGAGAAAGGGGAGGGCTCGGCTCACCCTGCCTCCCTCTAAGGAATTAGAAAACATTTACAGCATCACCAGAGAAAACAAGACCAAAACAGAAAAAGAAAGGAGGCCTGAAACAAAGAGCAGGCGAAGTGCGAAGTGCGGGCCAAAATAGATCACCAGACTCTAAGAATGGAGCATTTTGGGCTCTCTGCCTTTTGTGGTAATGAGCTCTCCATCGCTGGGGGTATGCAAATGAAGGGGAACTGGTCCCCTTCTGAGCCGGATGCCCACGCGTGTCTAGTTGGTGGTGTGGTACCCATGAGGCATCCATTGGCTGTGGGGGCCACCAGGGATTGCTGCCAGGCACGCTTCAGCTGGGAGAGAGTTTCCCATCTCAAGCATTCCTGGAAATCTGGCTGTGGGAAGAAGCCACATATGCCCAGGGCAAAGAAGATTTTTTTTTTAAAGAGCACACATTTAAGTTCCTGGAGAGATTAACCCTCCTCTCCCCAGGGCCCCAGTAGGACCCCCACCCACCCGCTCTGGCTACTCTGTGGGCTTGCTCCTAGCTAGCAGCAGGTCCCACACAGAGCCTGGCACTGTGCCCTGGCCCTTTGACCGTGACCTCCTGGCAGACCCCATCCTGGGCATCTGGCTTGAGTACACAGCCCTATCTATCCCCAACCGCCCAGAAGGCTTATGGGTAGAGCCTGTTGGGGAGACCGAGATGGCGGGCAGGGCACTGGCCGGCTACTAGGACGCAGACATGGGCATCCCATCTTCTCAGCCCATCTCCATGGGACTGCAGTCCTCACTCAGGTCAGAAATGTCCCCTAAATGCCGCACATGGCCATGGCACTGGTGACTGGTGCCACCCTCCATGTATGTGGTCATGGTTCTGGAAAGGGGTGACCAGGGGCAGGACTTAGGTAGAAGCTCTCAGTGCAGAATGAAGACCGCTAGGGACACCTGCCTGGGGCTCCTCAGGGGCAGCTGAATCAGGACAGGCTCTGGGAGGGTGAGGCTCCCTTGCCTTCCCGGCCTCCAGAACCGGCCAGGGCCACAAGGGAAACTGTACCCTGGATGGTGAAGTGCAGGCCACTTTCCGCTGATTCATGAGCCCAGGAAGGTCACCTTGCTGTGACCCAAGACTTCCACTCCAAGGGGAAGAAATAGAGGTGGAGAAAACAAGAGGGACAGAGATCGATGAAACCACAGAAGAGAGGTGGGGGGGTGAGAGAGAGAGAGAGACAGAGAGACAGAGACAGAGAGATAGAGAGACAGAGAGAGACAGGGAGGCAGAGAGACAGAGAGAGAGAGAGACAGAGAGACAGGGAGGCAGAGAGACAGAGAGAGAGACAGAGACAGAGAGACAGACAGAAAGACAGACAGAGACAGAGAGAGAGAGAGAGAGAGACAGAGAGAGACAGAGAGACAGAGACAGAGAAACAGAGAGAAGGAGAGAGAGAGACAGAGACAGACAGAGACAGAGAGACAGAGAGAAGGAGAGAGAGAGAGACTCACTCAGGGAGGTGGTAGGGACAGAGACACTCGGGGCTGCTGAAATTAGCATCAGCGCTGGACAGAACCTCTGTTTCCGTCGTGTTAATAATTTATCCCAGCTGCAACTTTTCTTACCAATAAATAGGAAATAATTTGTTAGGGAGAATCCCCTGGGCACGGCTCTCTCCCAGGCAGAGGAGGGAGTGTCTCCGCCCTTCCTCCCCAGACAGCCTGCTCTTGCCGAACTGGAGATCTTAGATGTCAGGGATGGAGCCTCTTGCCCCCTCCTGTTTGGCCACTCCAAGAGGAGGGAAACTGAGGCATAGGTGGGCCAAGGCCACAGCCAGAGTCACCCATGGCGTTGTTGGCAGTCCCTGGAACCCTAATGGCATGACAGTGGGCTGAGGTGCTTCATACTGATTTACACGCTGTCCTGAAAGTCCCAGAAGCCAAATCAGACGGTGTGGAGCGCCTGTCACTTCCTGCCCTCTGCGGCTCCTCCCTCAGTCCCCAGCTTGGTGGGAACAAGACCAGGTGCTGCCTCCTCCTCCTCCAGGGTTCCCCAGCTGGGACCACAGCTGCCTGCAGCCCATCGTGGGGGAGGTTGACAGCGTGGCAGACAGGGTCCCCAAGTCTCTCAGCTGCTCAACTGTTCTGGCCTGCCCACACGCCTGGGTGGTGACGCCTGCCTCCCCCACAGAGTGGGTGTCTGCAGAGTGGCAGGGCCTGGGGGTGACCATATCCTTCCCAAGGGTGAAGGGCACAGTCTCCCCACTTGTCTCCAAGTGGGGTGCTTCCTGTCCCACCATGAACAGGGTGATCTTGGAAGGCTGTCCAGCCTTTCCTCCTCCATGAAATGTAAATAAAAGGGTTTCATTTGCAGGACTGGGGACTGAGCCCAAGGGTTTTGCCCTGAGCTACATCCCCAGCCCTGGTTCTCAATATTTTATTTGAGATAAGGTCTCACTTGGTTGCTAAGTGGTCCAGACTGGGTTGAAACTTGCAGTCCTCCTGCCTCAGCCTCCCAGAGTGCTGGGGTGACAGGCGTGTGCCACTATGATTCCAGGCACCAGGACACTGGGAGCTTCCAGTCTGACCCTTGCAGCCGCAGGGCTGGGGGTGGCTGGGATACCCTCCTGGCCTCCGGCACGGAGCGGAGCAGCCATACGCAGCCATACGTAGATCCTGGCCACACAGTGCCTAGGGCCAGGCTTGCTCCCCTGTGGAGAACCCATTCACACCCACAAAGATGTCCTGTATCCCCAGGAGCACAGGGGCTGGGCTGCAGTGGGGACAGAGGTGGATGGGCTCTCCGCAGGGAGTATACCCTCCAGTTGGGAAGCCAGGACAAAATATCTTTTCCTGACCTATCCCATGTTCATGACTGAGGCCTGGCAGCAAGAGAGAGATTAACCAGGCAGAAGCACACAGATGAATTCAACACCAGTTCATCTGGCCTGAGCACCTTCGTGAAGAAGGTGACCCAGAGACAGAGGTAAAGCTGCTTGTATTTTCGCTCAGTTGGGCATGTGTCCATGCAGAAAAAAATAACCCTGCAGCACGGCGTGATGGCACACCCCTGTCATCCCAGAACTCTGGAGGCTGAGGCAGGAGGATTACAAATTTCAGCCCAGCCGGGGAAACTTCAGGACTTGGCAAGACCTTGTCTCAAAATACCGAATTAGAAAGGGCTGGAATGGAGCTAAATGTGAGGGCCCTGGGCTCAAGCCCTAGTGACGCACACATACACAAGAGTTGTACTGCTGGGGATAGTTCTAGGTGTTCGGTACCAGGGATTGAACTCAGGACCCTGCACTTGCAAGGCAAGCACTTATTCTACTGAGCTATCTCCCCGGACCTTTTTTGTTGTTGTTGTTGTTTTGCTTTTGTTTTTTCTAGGTATTCTTTACCTCCCGTCTCACATGATATTGAGTGAGGAAATAGAGGCTCAGAAAGTCTCACGACCTCCCCCCGTCAGGGTAGAGCTGAGCTGGAACTCAGGGCTTTCAGACCTCCATCTCAGGCAGGGGTTCCCATGGGGCTCAACTAGATAGAAAGTTGATTTCTGCATTTTTCTGCAGAAAATTCCAAGGTCTTATGGACTCACTCGTGAAATGGCTAAAAGGACTGCTGCCATGGGTAAAGCCACAGGTGGGTGCTACCCGAGAGGGCTGGCAGGCGCCCACATATCCCTAGCTTCTGAGCCCTGTATCAGGTTGCTTAATTTTGGCATTGTTCCACTAATCTTACCCAAGAAGGTTCAGACCCTGGGAGCTGGCAGGGCCACCACACACACACACTGTCCCCAGCTGTCAGGGCTGAGGGAGGTGGGATTGGGGTGCGGGGGCTTTGTCCCCAGCCCCAGGAAAGGACAGAGGACAGGTCACGTGTGGCCAGCGCCAAGGTGGCTGCACCATGCTCCTAACTGGCTCACAGCATCCTGAGGCCTTGGGTGGGGCAGAGGGAGGGTGGAAAGAAACGGGATGCAGGCCAGTAAATACCCGGCTGACTCCTTAGTTTTTGACCATCTGCTTCTCCAGGGACTGGCGGGCAGCAGGCCCAGCCAGTGAGGGCGCACTGTCCACAGTCCTCGCCTGGCAGAGGCTGCTGCGTCTGTCCCCAGAGTGACAGGCTTGGAGGGACCCCACATCCCACACTAGTAGGCTGGTAGTGATGGGACAAAAGCAGGATGTGGGAGAGGGACAAGGCCTGGGGAGGGGGGAGCACACGGCTCCCTGCCTTGAGGTTGACAGGAACATGGCATGCTGAGTATGGAACACGGCACGCTGAGTGTGGCAGACGGACCCAGTGCAGCCGCCACTGTGTTCATGGGTGTTTTTAAGTTTCACTTCTATGAATCCATGGTGGCGGTACAGAGTGGCTGTGAGCCGCATGGAAAGCTGGGGCGTGTGGAGCGCATCTTCACTGGTGCCTCCCTCCCCTCCCCTCCTCCTCCCTCCACCTTGGTCCCTTTCCCATTTGCAAAAGATCAATCCCGCTGTTTCCTAGTATCTATTTTTTATTTTGCTCTTTAATTTATTTATACTTCGGGTTCTCATATACGAGAAGCTGCTCGATATTTAAGCTGTGCGTCTGCCGTGTGCGCCAGGCACGCACGACGGTCTCGAGGTGTGAACCTTCCCTACAGGCCCCTGGAGTTTACCCTCCTTTGTACCCCGCAGTGCTCCGGGGGTGTCAGTGACACACTGAGAGGCAGTCAGTGTGATGGGACTCAGTCCTGTAATCTGGTGGGCGGTTGCTGAAGGAGGAGGAGACAGAGATGGAAACATAGGAGGAGGAGGGGTTGGAGGAGGAGCAGCAGCAGCAGCAGCAGATTCGTTCTGAGACGCACTGTCCACACTTCAGAAAGCCTGGGCCAGCCCCGCCCATCCTGGCCTCAGTTTCCCTGCCTGTTCCTGGAGGGGTTGGATGACAGGCTGTGCTCCCAAGGTCTGCCAGCCCGGTGACCCACAGGGCCAGCCCAGCTGGGGGTGGACAAAGCCCCGGCAGGGCACTGGCTCTAGGGCCAACCCTGCCCACCAAGGGGTCCCGGGCTGTCTCATAGCCTGTCCTCCTCTCCCAAGAATCAAAGCTACGGCCAGAGGCGCACTGTGGTGTGGCCTGCAGGGCTGGCAGGGTGGCGGCTGGGCCCTGCGTCTACTCCCGGAAGGGGGCCTCCCAGCTCACTGGGGAGTAAAAGGTTTTTAACTCAGATCCAAGCCATTTTGTCTCTGAACAAGCCAGACACCTGAAATATTCATCAAAGGGCTGAGAGCATTCTGGGGCCTGGTGGTTAGTACCACTATTTGGTGGTGTTTTTTATTTTTAATTAATAGACTTTATTACCTAGAGAAGTTTTAGCTCTGTAGATAATTGAGGCACTAAAGCAGAGAGGGCTGAGACCCCTCTGCCTCCCTGCTGGGGTGGCCATGCGCCGGGAATCAGTGTGCAGGCATGCCAGCCGGAACCCACCCTGCCCTCCCTCCCCTGCAGGAGAACCCCTACCTGTGCAGCAATGAGTGTGACGCCTCCAACCCCGACCTGGCCCACCCGCCGCGGCTCATGTTCGACCGCGAGGACGAGGGCCTGGCCACCTACTGGCAGAGCGTGACCTGGAGCCGCTACCCCAGCCCGCTGGAGGCCAACATCACCCTGTCGTGGAACAAGAGCGTGGAGCTGACGGACGATGTGGTGATGACCTTCGAGTACGGCAGGCCCACGGTCATGGTGCTGGAGAAGTCGCTGGACAACGGGCGCACGTGGCAGCCCTACCAGTTCTACGCCGAGGATTGCATGGAGGCCTTCGGCATGGCGGCGCGGCGCGCCCGCGACATGTCCCCGTCCAGCGCCCACCGCGTGCTGTGCACCGAGGAGCACTCCCGCTGGGCCGGCTCCAAGAAGGAGAAGCACGTGCGCTTCGAGGTGCGCGACCGCTTCGCCATCTTCGCAGGCCCAGACCTGCGCAACATGGACAACCTGTACACGCGGCTGGAGAGCGCCAAGGGCCTCAAGGACTTCTTCACACTCACCGACCTGCGCGTGCGCCTGCTGCGGCCGGCGCTGGGCGGCACCTACGTGCAGCGCGAGAACCTGTACAAGTACTTCTACGCCATCTCCAACATCGAGGTGATCGGCAGGTAAGGTCGCTGTCAGGGCCGCGCTGCTCCCTGATTCCCGAGGGTGCTGGCTGATGCCTGGAATGTCACTTGGTACTCGGATGTCACCTGGTTGCTGGGGTATTCACTATCTGGTTCCCAAGACATATCTGTTCCCCAGGATGTCTCCTGGTACCTGGATGTTGCTTAGTGTCTGGGACATCACCTTGTTCCTGGGATATCCAGGGAGGTTCCAGGGAGGTTACTTGGTGCGACATCATGACTGCTGTGCCTACGATGGCCCCGCCGTGCAGACAGCTGCCTGGGCTGTTCTGGGCGGGCGCGTGTGTGGATGTTAGCACCCTCCTAGGGCTGTGGGCAGGGCTGGCTAGCACCTGGGCTGTGCAGGGTGAGCCACATTTGCCTACTGTCCGGGGGGTCCTGAAGACCACCTCAGGCTCCACAAGTCACCGGAGAGAGCTGGTGGTACCACTGCTTACAGCGCTGCCTTACTGTGGAGAAAGGCTGCAGCCTGAAGGCAGAAACAGGACAGTGCCCAGCTGGGCCCGGGAGCGCGGAAGGCTGGGGCCGCCCAGCCCTTGCCCTGAAGAGTGTGCCCCCCCCCCGCCTGGGCAAAGTTCTTGGAGGCTCCCAGGAGCCAGGCTGGTATGGGCAGTCAAGAGTGAGCTCCCCATTGCCAGAGCATTCGAGCTGGCCGGGTGGCATTTGGAAGAGCTGATGCAGAGTAGCCTGGACACCAGATTAAGGTAGCAGTGCTACCTGCAAGTGAACAGAAGCTCCCTGGAGCCCCGTGCCCCATGCGCTCCCCTGGCTGGAGAGGAAAGATCCCTAGACTCCGCCGGAGGCCGTCCTGGGCTGGACCTCTGCACCTCCCAGCCCACTAGCCTGCTTCTTCCTCCTCCCCCTGCCCCTTGCCTCCATCCACCCTCCGCAGACATCCGGTCCCTATTGATTGCTGGTAACTAGAGATGGCCAGGGCTAGACTAGAATAGATATACGGAAGCAAGTTTTGAGCGTGGGGTGGGGTGGGATGGGGTGGGGCAGGGTGGAGCGAGGTGGGGCGCATGGGGCGCCTTCCCCTCACAGGTCCCCTCCTCAGCTGCTCTTCCAGAAGGCAATCCTGGGGTCTTCACAGCAGGGCAGATCTTGAGCCTCAGAGTGTGTAGCTCTCTCTCTGAAGAAGCAGCCAGGGCTCCCTGAGAGGGCGATGCCCAGAGCCTGACCCTGTGGGATCCCTACTCTACTGTACAGATGTGGAAACTGAGTCCAGGAGGAGAAGAAAGAGAGGCTGGTTGCTATCAGAAAGGCAGAAAAAGTGCTGCGTGGGCCTGGGAGAGGCGTGTACATTGCTGGTGCGGGTGTAAAGTGGCACGGCCACACTGGGGATCAGAACAGGGGTTCCTGGGAAAGTTCAGATTATCATAGGACCAAGTCTGTCAAATCTGCTATGGCTATACCTAAAATAATCAAAGACAGGGACTTGAGGAGGCAGTAATGCATCCATGTTCCCAGAAGCATTATTCAGAACAGCCCAAAGGTGGGAACTGCCCCAACACCCGCTGATGGGTGAATGGATAAATGAAACGTGTATTCATGGGGTGAGATATGCCTGCTAAAAAGGGAAAGACTGTGGCACATGCTTTGACATGAGAAAAGTCTGAGGCATTATGGGCAATGAAAGGAGTTGACTGCAGGAGCTGGGGCGATAGCTCAGTGGCATGAGTGCCTGCCTGGCAAGCACAAGGTCCTGAGTTCGATCCCCTGTACCCCCCCCACACACACAAAAGTTGACTACCAAAAGGAAACCGTACCATTCCATTTCTATGAGGTTCCTAGAGCTATCACATTCATACAGACAGACAGCAGGGCCTGGGGGAGGGTGCGACAGGTTAACATTTAGTGGGGACAGAGGCTTGGTGTAGGAGGACATGGAAGAGCTTGCAAGTGGACAGTGCCGATGCTTGCCCAGCAGCGTGGGTGTATCGCTGGTACTGACTGGACACTTCGACGCGGCAGGGTGGTGAATTTTCTGCTTCGTAGATCTTACCTTGTTTGCGTGGATGGTGGGTGGATGGGCCCCGTGCAGTCTGTCAGGTGGCATCCTGGGCCCAGTGTGACCCCAGGCAGGTTTCCTAGCCTGCCCTTTCCACTTACTTCCCTGTGGGGAGCCCAGGGCTGGGAGCTCACCCAGCCCCTCCCTACAGAGCCCCGGATGTGAAGTTCTGGGGGCCTGTGGTTAGCACCCTGTCCTTGCCGAGCTCAAGTGGCACCAGATCTAGGGGAGCCTGGTCCGGGGCCCTCAGGAGGGGTGAGGTCTGCAGGCTCTGGAAGTGGTCCAGGAGGAAGAGCACCCCGGTTTCTGTTTCATTCTCAAAAGACCTCATGGTCCCCAAACATCTGGAAAGTCTTGGAAAGGCAGTTTTAAGCCTCCTGAACTACAGCTTCCATTAAAGAGTGATGTGCGAGTTGGGTGTGGTGTACATACCTGTCATCCCACCCTCGGGAGGCAGAGACAGGAGGATCTCTGTGAGTTGGAGGCCAGTCTAGGCTATACAGTGAGCTCAAGGCCAGCTTGAACTGCATAGTGAGATCCTATCTCAAAAAACAAAAGACTGAGGAGATAGCTCAGTAGAATAAGCACTTGCCTGGCAAGTGCAGGGTCCTGAGTTCAATCC